>UESW01003296.1:0-66726 GCA_900491605.1 Calamus simplicifolius | reverse complement strand
AAGAAGTCAGTGGGATTAGACAGAAATAGATGTACATGGCCTCTGCCAATTAGTATGCATCGGGATATCAATTTGCATCATCCAATTGCCTGCATATGGACCTGTTAACTTTTTTTGTCTGTTTCCGTTGAACTTAGGAATGATGAAGCTTGAGTTGCCTTGTAACATAATAATGACTTTTGTTTGGAATGTTGATAGATGAAAAACAGTAAGTATTTGGCCTTGGAGACTTGTCTGGTTGAGTCATAATTTGGTGATTATTCCGTTACATGAGGATGCTTCAGTCTGCTAATAAAATCCAAGAATACATCTGAATATAGATTACCTTTAGTAGAATGTAAGTTGCTGCAGGGAATGATTGTTGTGAAATCATTTTTATATGATTGTTGTTTTTGTATTGCAGATTCTTTCTCTAAGAATATACATGGTGATGAAATCTTGGAGGGATGATCTTGGATTCTTGATATCTAACAAGTTGATGTGTGTATGGTTGTTTGGTGTTTCTTTCTTTTGTTTTTGTTGGAATTGAAGAGACTCCTCGTATCCCAAGCTCATCTTGAACTTGGTGTTTTTTGAAAATCTAAGTATCTTTGTATTTTCTATGTGACATTAATGAGTGTGGAAGTCTAAGAGATATCTAGAAGAATGAAGAGTCAGTTATGAAAACGAAGAAGAGTCACATGGGAAGACTAAAAGGTTACATTATGATGTATTTATGAGAGAAGCTCAATAGGCACTTTCTATGTCTATAAATAGGTCAATATGTATTGAGTTTAAGTGAGTGGAAAAAGTTTATGAAATAAATAAAAAAACTATTCAATATTTTCTTCTTCCAACATCTGTATCAGAGCCAGTTGGCTAAGTTGTTTCTCGGATAGGATGGCTTCTGTGAGTAGTGCCGGGAATGTCCAACCTCAACTCCCAAGGTTTGATGGGAAGAATTTTGAGCATTGGAAGGAGATTCAGATGGAGGTGCTGTTCGGTTTTCAGGAGCTGATCAAGATTATTGAAGAAGGATTCGTCGAGCCAGAGCAAGCAACCATTCGACAACGGAGGAGCAGAAGAGACAACAAAAGAAAATCGTAAAAAGATCGTAAGGCTCTCTTTTACATCTTTCAAGCGATAGATTCATCATATTGAAAAAGTGGCGAATTCGAAGACGGGGCAAAGGAAGCATGGGATACTCTCATCAAAATTTACAAAGGTGTTGAGAAGGTCCAGAAGGTTCGGCTTCAGACTCTTCGTCGACAATATGAGCTCCTTCAGATGGAAAAGTCGGAGTCCATTTCCGACTATTTCTCAGGGTCTTGACTCTTGTCAATCAAATGAAGGCCAATGGGTGACTGGACTATTGGTGATCAATTTATTGTCGAGAAGATCCTTCGGACCTAACGTTACAGTTTGAATATATGTAACTTCCATTGAAGAGTCACGTGACCTCTCTGTTTTGACCGTGGATGAGTTTGGTTGGCTCTCTACAAATGCATGAGCAACGACCAAGGAGAAGTCCAAAACGGTGGAGGCCAAGAGGTGGAGGCGGCTCTTCAAAGCCAGTTGTGTGTTGCTTGATGACAAGAAGAATCTTTCTACTCAAATGAAAGATAAAAGGCGGCAGGAGAAGACCTTGACAACAAAAAGATAGTCCCATATTCATGTTTTAATTGTAAAAAGTATGGGCATTATAAATCTGAGTGTCGAAGCAAAAGATCTGGTGGTCAAAAGTTTCATGCTAAAGTAGCAAGTTCTGTCGACAGATTTGATGATGAGCATGATAATGCTCTTTTATTCACGTGTGATGCTTCGGTGGAGAACCATAAGAATTTGGTACTTAGACACTGGAGTAGTAATCATATGTGTAGTGAAAAGAAGTTATTTTCACATTTCGATGACACCTTTAGTTCGGAGGTGAGGTTCGGGAATGATACAAAATTTCCTATCATGGGAAAGGGAAGCATTAAAATCAAGATAAAAGATGGATCGGTTTCAACCATTTCCAACGTCCATTATGTTCCTGGCCTTCGAGAGAATCTCCTGAGCATAGGACAGTTGTCCGAGCGAGGCTATCGCATCATCATCAAGGATGAGGTTTGCATGATTCATGATGGCAAAGAGGATTGATTGCGAAGGTAAAAATGGCTCAAAATCGTCTTTTTCCTTTGTATATTAATTATGCTACATCGTGTTTTAGTTTTAGTGCCTCGGTGCAAGATTCTTCATGGCTTTGGCACAAGCGGTTCGGACATGTGAATTTCGACAGCTTGAAGCTATTGTGTCGAAGAAGTGTGCGAGGTATGTCCGAAATTTCTTCTCCAAAGGAGATCTGCGAACCATGCGTCATTGGGAAGAAATCTAGAGAAAGCTTCCCTTCAGGACAATCATGGAGAGCGATGAAGCCATTGGAGTTAGTTCACTCTGATCTCTGGGACCGCTGGTGAATCATCGAATCGAGGTTATATTTTGTTACCTTCATCGATGACTTTAGCAGAAAAACATGGGTTTATTTCTTGAAGCAGAAGTCCGACGCCATCGATGCTTTCAAAGAGTTTAAAGCCTATGTTGAAAACCAAAGTGGGCACAAAATTCGGATTCTCCAAACTGATCGTGGCACAGAATATTTGGTGGTGATGGTTTCTTCAAGCATGCGGATCAAGCATCAATTGACAGCACGGTACTCCTCAACAGAACAAGTAGCAGAAAGGAAAAAACCGCACTATGTCGATATGGTACGTACTATGCTTCATTCTAAACATTTGCCAAAGCATTTCTGGGCGGAGGCGGTTGCTTGTGCTATTTATTTGTTGAACAGATGTCCCACTAAAGGTCTTGAGTTCAAGACACCGACGGAGGTATGGAGTGGTCGAATCCCTTCAGTTCTGCCTTCGTGTGTTTGGGTGTATTGCTTATGCCCATGTGCCAAATGAGCTACGTAAGAAGCTTGATGAGAAGAGTGAGAAGTGCATCTTCTTCGGTTACAGCAATGAGACAAAGGGTTATCGATTGTATAATCCAGTAACAAAAAAAGGTCATTATCAGTCGAGATGTTACCTTCGACGAGGAAGGGAGAGTGGACTTGGACTCAGAAGAAAAGAAGCAGTTTCGCTTCGTCCTAGATGAGGAGGAGACGGTTCAGCCCGATTCAGATAGTCAATCTGAACCCAGTAGCAGCTTCGATGGAACCAAGTTCGATAGCAGGGACTACAACAGCAGTTACTTCATCAAATCCTGTCGAACATCTTACTGAAAGTTCCTCACGTCCACGGCGAGAACGAGTTTTGCCAACTCGTTTAAGGGATTGCATTTTGTCAAAAGATGATGATCCCTCTGACGAAGAAATATTATCAATTTTGCTCTTTTTGCAGATTGTCATCCACAAAGTTTCAGGAGGCTTCCCAAGATGATGATTGGTTCGTGCGATGGATGATGAGATCCATGCATCGAGAAAAATGATACATGGGAGCTCACTTCTCTTCCAGAAGGCAGAAGTCCATCGGCGTAAAGTGGGTCTATAAGATCAAGTACAAGCCTAATGGTGATGTTGATCGGGAAGGCTCGGCTTGTAGTCAAGGGTTACAAACAAAACCCGGGATTGACTATTTTGAGGTATTGTCTCCGGTTGCGAGGATGGATACTATTCGTATGATTTTTGCTTTAGCTGCAAAGATGCTGAAAAATACATCAAATGGATGTCAAGTCGCATTTCTCAATGGCGTACTTGAGGAGGAGGTGTATGTGGATCAACCTGAGGGTTATGTCAAGAAAGGACAAGAGGGCTTTGTCTACAAATTGAAGAAGAAGCTCTTTACGGCCTTAAGCAAGCCCACGAGCATGGTATACCAGAATTGATTCTTATTTTCTGAATCACGGTTTTACTAGGTGTCCTTATGAGCATACTTTATATGTAAAAATTGGCTTGAATGGTGAGATGCTCATTGTTTGCTTATATGTCGATGATCTCATATTTACTGGAGATTTCAAGAGATGATTGTGACTTCAGAGAGGCTATGACTCATGAGTTCGAGATGGCGGACATGGGTCTGATGTATTATTTTCTCGGCCTTGAAGTTACACAATCGGAGGATGGTATTTTTATTTGTCAACAAAAGTATGCCAAGGATATTCTTGAGCGTTTTAAGATGGCTACTTGTAAACCAATTAGCACTCCCATGGAGGACAGATTGAAGTTGACAAAAGACGGAAGTGGTTCCGAAGTCGATCCTACTTATTTCAAGAGGCTAGTCGGGAGTCTGAGATATTTGACTTCTACCAGGCCAGATCTTGTTTTAGTGTTGGAATGATAAGCAGATTTATGGAGATTCCTAACATCACATTTGCGGCGGAAAAAAGAATTCTACGATACATTAAAGGTACTATAAATGATGGTGTATTCTATACTGCTTCTAATGTTTTTTCAGCTTGTAGGATACACAGACAGTGATTGGGGAGGTGATATTGGAGAAAGAAAGAGTACTTTCGGGTATTTTTTCTTTAGGAAATGAAATTTTTTCCTGGTCTTCAAAGAAGCAAGCAGGTGGTTGCTTTGTCCAGCGCTGAAGCAGAATATATAGCAGCGGCTTATTGTGCTACTCAAGCAGTTTGGTTGCGTTCGATGCTTGCTGAGTTACAGCATAAGCAGAAGCATTCGACGATGATTTATTGTGATAACAAGTCAGCAATTGCCCTTGCAAAGAATCCAGTCTTCCATGAAAGAAGCAAGCACATTGAATAAAGTACCACTTCATTCGAGATCTGGTGAAATCTGAGGAGATTGTGCTGCAGTATTGCAAGACGGAAGACCAAGTGGCTGATATGTTCACTAAGCCGTTGAAGTCAGATTCCTTCCTCAAACTCAAGAGACTGATCGGCATGGTCAAGATGACCTCGGTCTAAGGGAGGCTGTTGGAAATTGAAGAGACTCCTCGTATCCCAAGCTCATGTGTTTTTGGAAATCTAAGTGTCTTTTGTATTTTCTATGTGACATTAATGAGTATGGAAGTCTAAGAGATATCTAGAAGAATGAAGAGTCAGTTATGAAAACGAAGAGTAACATGGGAAGACTAAAAAGGTTACATTATGATGTATTTATGAGAGAAGCTCAATAGGCACTTTCTATGTCTATAAATAGGTCAATATGTATTGAGTTTAAGTGAGTGAAAAAGTTTATGAAATAGAAAAACTATTCAATATTTCCTTCTTCCAATAGTTTTAATACTTCACAAGCTTATATCATCTGTTTTCTATAGTATTTGCTAAAACTAGATTGGAGAAATACTAATAATTCATTGAGGAATGCATCAACAGAAGCAGAACAAAAATGCAGATTTACTGATCATGAATACGAGTCCTTCATACACGTAGCCCCTCAAACATGGGGTGTGCTCGTTAGTTTGCCGATGCTTGCAAGGGTAGCTGCATGATTGACAGTACGGTGGCAACTTTATCTAATAGTATACATACGGGTTGTGACGTGGTTGGGTCACAAATTGTGTCCTTTTGTGCACCTTTTTTAGGTTCTTTATTCTGGTGGCTTGACCATCTACGCCTTACAAGAAGAGCACTGCTCTCCCTCTTCCCTCCCCTCCCCTTCCCCTCCCTCCCCTCAAAATATTGTCTCCGAGTCTGGGATCTCAGACCATTGAAGGCTATGGCAGAGAAGGTGCTTCATCTTCCTTTCCCTTCAAACCTCCTTGTCTCCGCAGGCACTCTTTTCTTTATGATAAGCACTTAATATGTGATGCCTTGTCCAGTTTTTTTTTTTTTTTTTTTGAAAAAAAAAAAAGCTTGGTTTATCATTACATCTCCACAGTCTTACAGAAAATTGTGCGTTGTCTATTTTGGGTTGATATATGCTCTTTGGTGTATATATGTAAATTCTTTCTTAATTCCTGGATAAACTATGGCTTGCTTGGATGTTTCTCACCTAATTCTATGTAGTTCTATCTGTGTTGGAGATGTTTTTTTTTTTTTTTGCTTGGATATTTCTCACATAATTTAATTGCCCTTTAAGGCTACCGGCCATTCTTTATTTCAAATTCAAAGTTATAGTCTCCATTTTTAACATATATATTATTTGCCATGCTTTGATTCATTTACTAATATTTTTTCAATTGTTTTGCACATCGAAGATCTCCACGTTAATATTGACTGTAGACCTTGAATGCTATATTTGCAACAAAAAGATCAGAAAAATCCTATGCAAGCTCCAAGGTACGTACGTAATTAAGTTAGCATGTGGTACAAACCAACTTTGCCTTAAAAGTTAATCCTCATCTTTCTTCCTTGAATTCTTGCACTCGAGATCGAGAGAAGATCCAAAAGATCGACTACGATGAGAAGAACAACACCGTCACCATCTCCGGCCCCTTCAACCCCGAATGTCTCTCCAAAAAGCTCCGCTGCAAGGCTTGCAAGGTGATCAAAGACATCAAAATCTACGAGCCCCCCCCCCGCCCCCACCTCCCCCACCCCCACCTCCACCCTCCACCCCAGCCCTCCACCTCCACCCACCTCCACCTCCACCTCCGCCGCCTCCGCATTCGGTCTGCTGCGGCCGGCCGTGCCCGTGCTACGAGGCCGGCTACAACGCCGGGCTGCGGTGCTGCTCGTGCGGCAAGTTCTACGGCTGTGGGTGGGGCCCACCGGACGTCCACTGCCAAGGGTATAAGATCATCTGCGAGGAAGACCCTCCCTACTCGTGCGTCATCATGTGATATATATATATATATATATGTGGTTAAATAAAATGATGAGGCCCATAGGTTGTTCTCAGCTCAGCATATTTGATGTTTGTATGTGAGGCCTTGGTAGGAAGCCCTATCCTATTTCTTTATTACATTGGATGGTGATGTAGTGACGATCGATGCTCCCGATCGGTAGGTTATGGACTATGGCCTGGCGATGCTTTACTTTTTTTTTTTTTTTTTTTTTTTTTTTTTTTTTGTTACAGCCGGGCGATCACATCATTTTGGCGCGAGTCAAACCCGAAGCATCTGAGAACAAAATTTGCTGTAAGTAATACAGGACAAGGTATCCCAGGATGCCAAATCCATCGACCAGGACTGCGAGCAACAGCAGAAGCAACATAATCGGCCGCAGCATTGGCTTCCCGATAGCTGTGCTGAATCTGAAAAGCAGTAGTAGACTGAAGAGTGACTGAAATGTCTCTAAGCAGAGGATTATAGCAAGAATAGGAGTCCCCCTCTCGCTTAATCCATCTGATAATCGTAATAGAGTCACCCTCAATAATCAGCCGCCGAAAGCCCAATTGCTGAACAGCATAAGTGATACCAGCCCATGCTGCCTGAAGCTCAGCCATAGGAACCGAAATGTCGATTGAGCTGTGGCCGCCAGCTGCTAGCAACTGCCCATTCGACCCTCGGATGACAAAACCTGATCCAGCAGAACGATCAGAGACAGAACCGTCAAAGTTCACTTTGACATAACCCGGAGGAGGGGACACCCAAGATATAAAAACCGTGGAACGGTTCGCTGCCAAAGCAGCAGGGGGGTCCCAGAGGCCAGGTCCGTCAGTGTGAACAGTAAGGTAGCAGCGAGTGTACTCCCTAGCGTGAGAGAGAGCACGACGGATGATCGCCTGAGGAGAGACCGTCTCCTCGCAAAGACAATCTTATTCCTTGTCAACCATATATGATAAGCAACATAGGCCGATAATACGCCCTGAGAATAAGATCCGTACTGAGAAGGCGACCGAAGAGCATTCAGGAATGAAAGCCTGATAGGACCATCCTCCAGCATCCAAGGGATAAAATGGATCATCTGCCATATCTGAGATGCACGAGAACATAAGAATAGAACATGGTCAATAGATTCAACCTGCATCCCACATATCGGACAGAGAGGTAATATGGAGAGGCCCCGACCAGCCAGAAGAGAGCAAGTAGGTAAGCGATCCCACTTGATCTTCCACAAGAATAGCTGAATTCTTGGGATGAACAGGCAGTCTCCATATCCAAGCAACATCACTAAGACCAACGACCTGAGAACGGAAGCGGGCCACCAAATCTCTAGTAGGAGCACAAGGGAGACAGGATCGGCGCCACAGCCTGTGATCCGGCCCTGCAGAAATAGGAAGAGGCATGGCCAGAATCCGATGAGCAAGCTCCGATCCGAATAATCGAAGAACCATGGAAGTGTTCCAAGCAGCACTCTCTTGACTGATCAGAGAGGAGACACAAAGTGGAATCAACTTCAGAGCTTATAAAGGTCGGCCATCGAGATAATGGAAGATCAGCTATCCAAGAGTCCTGGACGACATCAACAGATCTTCCATCCCCTATCATCCAATGAATATCAGTAATGACTGTCGGAGCGGCCCGGCAGATGGCACGCCATAAAGCAGGAGCAACCACGAGGGATGCTAACTTCAACACCCGGAGACCAACCACCATATCTGCCCCGCATGACAGTACTCCATAAACTGTGAGGGTCCAGCAGGAATCTGGAAGCATGCCTAGCAATAATAGCTTCGATGGAGCACCAGGGATTGAATCCCCAACCCTCCCTCACTTATCGGCAGACAGACCATATCCCAGGCCAATAGATGAATACCACGACCTCCCTGCATAGATGCCCACAAGAAATTCCGAAACCGTCTCTCAAGCCTACGAAGAAAGATAGTCGGGATCATAGCATTGGATAACAGATAGATAGGGAGTGATGTAAGAATAGAACGGATTAAAGTGATACGTCCCATCATAGAAAGGCCCGACACCTGCCACTGATCCAACCTAGCAGAGATCCGCCGCTCAAGGTCCCAAAGTCCTGCTGCGTGGGCCGACGTCCCGTAAGAGGGGTTCCAAGGTAGGTCAGTCGATCTGAAACTGTCGAGATCCCTAATATCCGAGAAATAGCGGCTCGACAGCGGGGGAGACCGATGGGCTGAAACAGAGGATAGATTTCTGTAAGTTGATCCGTTGACCCGATGCCCGACAATAATCCTGAATAATGGCCGAATAGTTGGAAGCATTCTGAACTGAAGCTGGACTAAGCAGGATGCAGTCGTCAGCGAAGAGAAGGTGGGTTAGAGGAGGTCCATGAGGCCCTGGCATGTAAGGTTGTAAAAGAGATTCTCCAACCGCCAGATTAAGAGCACGAGACAGGTCGTCGGCGCACAGAACAAACAGAAATGGAGAGAGAGGACATCCTTGTCGGAGACCAACAGCAGAGGGAAAAAACTCAGTCGGACTACCATTAATGATGATAGAAAAGGTGGGCCCTTGGACACAAGCCATGATCCACTCAATAAAAAGATCATCAAAACCAAACGCCTGTAACGACTGACGCAGAAATATCCAGCTCATCCTGTCATAAGCTCTCTCCATATCCAACTGGACAGCCATAAGAGACTGACGACAAGAGGCGCGCTGGAGGTCATGCATGAATTCCTGAGCAATGAGAGCATTATCTGAGATGCTGCGGCCACGGATGAAGGCACCCTGCTCCATAGAGATAAGCCTAGGAATCAGCCCCTGCATCGAGTAACAATAATACGGGCGCAAACTTTGTATAGTGTGGTACATAAGCTTATCGGCCTATAATGTTGAGGAAGCAGAGCATTAGCTTTTTTAGGAATCAGACGAGAAATGTCCTCTGCCAATCAGGAGGAATCTGTCTGGAAGAGAAAACAGACTGAATAGCCGAGGTAACATCCTGCCCTACAATATCCCAGTAGAAGCGGAAGAAAATAAGGCGGAAAACCATCTGGGCCCGGGGCTTTATCAGGACCCAAAGCCCAAACAGCATTATGAATCTCCTCCGCCAAGACCTCCCGAGTCAAGCTAGCATTCTCGCTACCCGAAACTCTAACATTCCGAGTGCCAGTGATATTGGGAGAGTCAGTGCCAGAGACTTCCGACCAGCGAGACTGAAAGAAGTGAAGAACCTGCTCAGTAATAGCCCCCTCATCCTCCAGATAGTACCCTCTGCATCACTAATACGCCTGATACGATTAACCGCACGCCTGGCAACAGTGGCCTGATGAAAGAACCTGGTGTTGCGGTCACCTTCCTTTAACCACTGGATCCGAGACCGCTGACGCCAATAAGTCTCCTGCTGCCAAAGCAACGAATGATGCATAGCCAAATTCCTCCTGAGAGCCTGAAGATCAATCTCCGATAGCTGACCCTCCTCATCCTCCTTGGCCTGAAGAGTAGAGATGACAGCTTCCACAGCCTGGACATTCTGCATAAGGTTTCCCACATCTCTTTTCTGCCACCATAATAGTCTGCGCTTAGCAAGCTCTAATCGACGGGAGAGACGATAAGTAGGATTCCCTCTAACTGGCATATGCCATACCTGCCTAATCAAGGACCTGGCTGAAGAATAATGCGTCCAAAACAGTTCGAACCGAAAGGGCCCCTTCCTATACAAAGACCGCTCAGTAGAGATGAGAAGGGGACAATGGTCCGACGCAATCCGCGTGAGGTGGGTATTGGTAGCACAGGCAAAGGACTGCATCCAAGATGAAGAAGCCAAAGCCCGATCCAATCTCTCCGACACTCGAGCAGACCCGCTCCGGTTGTTACACCAGGTAAACGGCGACCCAGAATAACCCAAATCAATAAGACCTGCCTCAGAGATAAAAGAGCGAAACTCCATAGAATTCGGAGAATCAACAAATCGGCGACCCCCCCGCTTCTCAGAAGCATCCAATATGCAATTGAAATCACCAGCTATAAGGGTCGGAAAACCCTGGGCTAATAATGTGTGAATCTCCGACCAGAGACCCCGTCGCTGACGAAAATCAGTGCTGGCATAGACACCCAGAAGCAACCAAGGCGGAGAAGATCCCTCAGAGACGACAAGGCCAACTTGCTGATGATTATGATGAAAGGCATCAACACGGATGGCAGGGTTCCGCCAGAGAGCCATAATACCTCCAGATAGTCCTGAAGCTTCAACAGCATAGGAAGACCAATCATGGGAGACCCGTCGCCGGAAACGTTGAAGGCTAAGGCCCGACAACCGAGTTTCCAATAAAATACAAATATCAAAATGATGAATCTGCAAAAGCCTACCAAAGGAGGATCGAAAAGATGGTTTCAATGCTCCTCGTACATTCCATATTATAATCTTCATAGAAAATAAGCAAGGGAACCTCATATCCCATCCTGAGCTCCCGTCATAACCAAATCTGAAGGGCCTCCCGAGTCAGGACACAGCAACTGGAGATCCTGATCCGACATCTGACTGAATTCCGGATCATTGGATACAGGTTGCAGAACTGGCTCCATGGGAGCATCTTCAGACATATTTAGAAGGGGAGTCAGATATAGAGGCTTTCAGAGATGTGAAGGCAACCACATGAGCATCCGTGGTTCCTTTCTGATAGCGGGGGCAGGGACATCCTATCAGGAGAACCAATTATTACCCCAGAGCTTGGAGGAATAACCGCCTTTCCTTTTCCCCTTTCGTTTATCTGATTTAGAGAATGACCTAGGCGCCGGGCAATCACCTGGTCTGGCTCTTTTAAGGGGACCAGGAAAAGCATCCCGATTGCCCTGATTCGAACCAGAGGCCATACTCGACCCGAGGGAGACAAAAGGGTTCTTAATCACCATTGAATTAGTCTTTGCAATAACTTGGGACCCCTCCTTAGCTGAGTTAAGGAACCCTTCTGAACTTATTTGAACCGGCACCAGGACTGATTCCATCACTGCTTCCTTTTCAATAAAACCGGCACAAACCTCCCGGCACAAAAGCTGAACATTCAGAGGAAGGAATCAGGGGATCATCAGGCTAATCCCAGGGGATCCATTCAGCTCAGAATTCCCAAATCCTTCTTGGAACCCTTGTTTCCGGCACACAGGATCACTCCCGGCACGCCCTTGGTTGCTGAACATCCCAGCTTCTCTCACACTTGCACACACTGGAGCAGAATCAGGGATCACAACAATCTTGGAAGAAGAAAGGCCCTCCTCGAGCACCTTCACTGGAGCAATCCATCCCTCAGCATCTTCAACACCCGTCGACGCCCCCTTGAATATGCTGAGCCGGAGCAGAACATTGGAATCCCCCTGCACCGTCAAAGGCTTCCTCTTCTCCTCCCGAGGAGAATCAGAGCTACCTTCCGTTGACGAATAGCGGCAATCCAGGGCCAAATCGAACTGGACACAGCATCCTCATTCTCAGTTCCAGACGACAAAGAACAAGGGCCGCTCAGGTGAATTGAGCCGCAGAGAGGACAGATCCCCTCCAAACTCTCATACGTAAACTGTTGCCAGAAAATATTGTGGATTCCTTGAATACGCGTCCCCGGCCGGAGAGGACGACGGAGATCTATCCGAACACAGACCCGAGCGAAACCCCCTCTGTTCTTCGCCACTGTGGGAGCATCCGCACCAATGAATTGGCCTGCTGTCTCCAGTCGTCTTAAGGAATTCTTCCTTCCAGAATTCCATAGGCAAGCTTGGTAATCTAACCCACACCATCGCCGAAGGGATGGATTCCTCCGACGGGATGAATTCGGCTTCCATGGTTCCGTTCCAATACTTGACCATTGATAGTCCATGGTCGATTTAACACCAGGGAGCAGGCATCCGGATCTTCGAACCGGAAAATATGGCATCTAAATGCCAAGCTGATAGGGACGATGACCCCCTGAACACCGGCGCGCCGGAACTCTCGGAGGAAAGCTTCCGCCGGAACCCAACGCTGATAGGATCGAACAAGAACAGCCCTAGACTGCCATTCGTCAATCTCCGCCTTCAATTCCGACGCTGGGAACCCGACAACATCTGGAAAGGAGGCCTCCAGCCTCGCCACCTCCACCGGAGTTGGTGCCGACGAAACCCAGGAGAACCCGGACGACATCCCCTTCCTCCTAGCAGACCCTCCTCCGGCTATCCCATCAGACGCCATAGATGGAAGGGGGAGTAGGGAAGAACGAACCCAGAGAAAGCACAGACGGGCACACGGGAGCACGCCGGAGATCGGAGAAGAAGAAGTTTCCACGCACGAATCTAAAAGCACTTCAACCAGAGAAACCAGAGAGAAGACGCGCACGATCCTTAAAGCAATTTCAAAACCCAACGGTTCTGAAAACATTCACTAGGTTGTTCTTCCTTGATTGTTCCATGGTGGGGTGGGTATTGTATTAATTGTATGCAGTAAAGAAATAAGAAACTTTTATGTTCTTTTACGGGCATCTGAACACAGCCTTTCTATAATTTCTGTTGGGAGAGATTGATTGATTGGATTGATTGTAGAACCCGGAATGACCGCAGATGTTGGAGTTGTTAGGGTTTTAGACCTTGATGAATAGCAATGGGATTCCCTGTTGAACAAGAACTAGAACTAAGGATTCCTAATCCTGTTAGGTTTAGACCTTGATGAATAGCAATGGGATTCCCCTGTCAACAAGAACTAGAACTACGGATTCCCAATCCTGTTAGGTTTACTTCTTGATAAAAGGAGGGAGATGGGGAGGAGAAAGAAAGGGCTGCCGCCCTATAATGAGAGAAGGGAATTTTTTGGGAGAAAAGAATCTGTTCTCTATTCCATCCAAACCCTAGAGACTAGGGTTTAAATACATCCACGAAGTGGGCCAGGCCCAGACTCAACAAAAAAACTCCCATGGACTAAACCAATGAGATTAAACTAATCCCCAAGCCCGTGTACACCCGTGACTTGATTTAATCTCAACCCTTGGACTCAAACCCAGTCCAATACAAGTTAGCCCACCTGGGCCTTGATAGCACCACACCAGGCCCAACAATCTCCACCTTGGTGCTTTCAAGGCCTCAGCACGTCCACTGTGTCCATCAGCTTTAACAACGAAATACACTTTTGAAAACTGTCCCGTGGAAGAACCTTAGTCAGTGCATCTGCTGGATTTTCTTTGGTGTATACCTTCACCAGCTCCACCTCACCATCTTCCACCAGCTCTCTGATCCTGTGGTATCTGAGGTCAATGTGCTTCGTCCTGGCATGATAGACTGCATTCTGCGCAAGCATCAGAGCACTCTGGCTGTCACTATGCACCTGGACAACCTTCTGATCAAGTCTCATCTCCAGCATCAAGCCCTTCAGCCAAAGAGCTTCCTTTGCTGCCTCTGTGATACCTATGTATTCTGCCTCCGTGGTAGATAAGGCTGTGATGGGCTGCAGACATGATCTCCACGATACTGGACCACCAAACAGGCTGAACACAAAGCCTGTTGTGGATCTCCTAGTGTCCACATCTCCACCAAAGTCTGCATCCACATACCCATATAACTGCCCACGAGCCTCCTTGGATAAGTTGGATCTCTCAGCATCTTCTTGCTGTCCATAGCAAATACCAACCCCAACTGTACCTACCAAGTACCTGAAGATTCCCTTCAGTGCTCGCCAGTGCTCCCTACCAGGCTGCGCCATGAACCTGCTCACCTGGCTCACTGCATGGGCTATGTCTGGCCTACAACATACCATGGCATACATAAGGCTCCCAACACCAGAAGCATATGGTACCTTCTCCATCTCCTGAGCCTCCACCTCAGTCTGTGGTGACATGGTCTTCGATAAAGAAAAATGTGCTGCCAAAGGTAGTGCTGTCGGTTTGGCATCCTTCATCCCATATCGCTCCAGAATCTTTTTAATGTAGCCACCCTGACTCAGATGCAGCACACCTTTGGATCTATCTCTGATGATTTCCATCCCTAGGATCTTCCTGGCTGGCCCCAGATCCTTCATCTCAAACTCCCGAGACAAAGCTATCTTCAGTTCCTGTACAGCCTTCTTACTCTTGCATGCTATCAGCATGTCATCTACATACAAGAGTAAGTACATCCTAGACCCATCATCCAGAGATTTAACATACACACAAGAATCATACTCACACCTGCAAAGTCCAATGCTCCTAACATAAGTGTCAAATCTCTTGTACCACTGCCTCGGCGACTGCTTCAGCCCATACAGAGATTTCTTCAGCAAACAGACTTTCCCATCTGATCTTGGTTCTCTAAACCCTGGTGGCTGCTCCATGTAGATGCTCTCCTCCAAATGACCATGGAGGAATGCTGTCTTCACATCCATCTGCTCCAGCTCCAAGTCCTGAGCTGCTACAATACTCAATATAGTCTGATGGAAGTGTGCCTGACAACTGGAGAAAATATCTCACCATAATCGATGCCTTCTTTCTGAGAGTATCCTTTGGCCACTAGTCTTGCCTTATACCTGATACCCTCTTGTTCTGAAGCTCCTTCCTTGCGCTGATAAACCCATTTACAACCAATGGGTTTCTTTCCTTGTAGCAGCTGGACCACCTGCCACGTATTATTGCTGTGAAGAGACTGCATTTCCTCTGCCATAGCATGGATCCACCTATCTCTATCCTGACTTTCCATAGCCTCCTAATAGGTGAAAGGGTCTCCATTCGCTGTCACCAGGGCATATGACAACGAATCCTCAAAGCCGTATCGAACTGGTGGTCGCACGTTCCTCCTGGGCCTTTGCTGTGCGATCCCAGTATCAGTCCCCTGTCCAGCTGCATCCTGCTGAACTCCCTGGCTTCTACCCCCTTTGTCAGTCCTCTCCACCTGAATCTCAAATCCTCCTGGTCCACTAGCAAATGGCACAACTGTATAGGAGGTTGTCTGACTAGTGTTACCGTGTTCTACTTCCTGTAGTCCCTGCTGTGCATCCATGCCACTTCTGTTCTGGAGGATTGAGCTCTCATCAAAGGTTACATCTCTGCTGATGACAACCTTCTTCTCCAAGGGGTCCCATAGCCGATACCCCTTGACTCCTCGCGGGTAGCCTAGGAACACCATCTTCTTAGACCTGGCATCCAACTTACTCCGCTCCCCAGCTCCAACATGCACATATGCTGTGCATCCAAACACCCTTAGATGGTTTAGGCTTGTCTTCCTTCCAGACCATATCTCCTCTGGAATGTCTCCATCTAACCTGGTGTGCGGTGACCGATTGACCAAGTAGCTAGCTGCATCTACTGCGTCAACCCAGAACATCTTTGGAAGCCTTGCCTGCAGCCTTAAGCATCTTGCCTTTTCCAATAGTGTTTTGTTCATCCTCTCAGCCACCCCATTCTGTTGAGGAGTTCCCATCACCGAGAAGTGCCTTCTGATGCCCCACTCCTCACAAAAAATCTGGAACTCCCTGCTGGTGTATTTCCCGCCATTATCAGACCTCAGACACTTCACACTTTTACCCTGCTCCTTCTCCACCTCAGCCTTCCAGATTTTGAACTTGGTGAAGACCTCTGATTTCTCCTTCATAAAGTAGATCCACAGCTTCCTTGAGAAATCATCTATCAGGGTCATAAAGTATCTGGCCCCATTCCTTGCAGAAACTGGGGCTGATCCCCAGACATCTGTGTGTACTAACTCCAGGGGTTCAGCACTCCTAGCTGTGCTGACTGAGAATTGTACTCTCCTCTGCTTTCCCATCTGACAAGGCTCACAGATCTCCATATCTCCGCTACTCAAGTCTAGAAGCAGACCTCTCTTGCTCAGTTCTTTCATCCCCTTGTCTCCCATGTGGCCCAGGCGGTAATGCCATATCCTGTACACATCCCGGGGATCTTGCTCCACAGCTGCCACCTCAGATTTCACAGTCATCACAGAGCCCTCCATCTTGTATAGATTATTTTCCAGCCTCCTCCCTCTCATCACCACCATGGCTCCATTGGAGATGTTCAGAACTCCACTCCTAGCACGACTGCTGAAGCTGTATCCAGTCCGCTCCAAGTACCCCAGTGATACCAGATTCTTCTTGAGTTCTGGGACATGCTTCACACTGGTAAGAGTGCGCACTATACCATCAAACATCCTCACCCTCACTGTGCCAATACCTGCCACCTTGCAAGGGTGATTATCTCCAAGAGTCACATTCCCCTCCTCAACCTCTGTGTAAGTACTGAACCACGACCGGTTGGGAGTGTAATGATGAGAACAGGCTGAATCCAAGGTCCACATCTCTGTGCTGTGCCTGTGATCATCTGATACAACCAAGAGATCATCCTCCACCTCCTGATCTGCAACTGTACTCACAGACTCAGATCCTCCTTTTTCTCCCTTCTGATTTTTCCACTTAGGATAATTCTTCTCAAAATGTCCTACCTCTCCACACTTATAGCACTTCAGCTCTCTCTTTCCTTTCCTGGACTTTGATCGTCCTCCAGACTTACTTCTGTCCCTGCCCCTACCTCTGCCTGTCCTTTCCCCAACTGATAGACCCTCCTGGGGAACAGCTTCCTTGGTCATCTTCTCCCTCTGCTCATTCGTCCGAAGCACCGAGACAATATCTTCATAATTAATGTCTCCTTCCCATAGAGCAGTGTTGTGACCAATGAGTCATAAGACATGGGCATTGAACATAAAAGCAGAAGTGCTTTATCTTCTTCCTCCATCTTGATCCCAACATTCAGAAGTTCATTGCTCATCTGGTCGAATATTTGGATGTGACCCAGCACATCTCCACCTTCTGACATCCGAAGGCTGTAGAGGCGCTTCTTCAACATCAACTTGTTGCACATATTCTTCCTCATATAGAGGGTGTGCAACTTCGTCCAGAGTCCCTTCGGGGTCTTCTCCTCCAGCACTGAATAGAGGACTGAATCCGCCAGACAGCCCCTGATCATTGAACATATCTTCTTCTCCAATGAAATCCACTGCTTGTCTGTCATCCCATCTGGCCTTTCCTCCAAAGCCAGATCTAAACCCTGCTGCACAAGGAGGTCCTCTACCCGGACTTTCCACATGGAGAAACTTCCCTTCCCATCAAACTTCTCAACCTCTATTTTTATGCTACTCCCCATGGCCAATTTCAAAATAGCACAAAAATAAATTTTATAAAATAGAGAAGTACCTTGACGAGATTCTGTTGAAATTATTTCAACTCCTTGAAGGCCTCCAGATTACTCCTTGAACCTGGCTCTGATACCACTTGTTAGGGTTTTAGACCTTGATGAATAGCAATGGGATTCCCTGTTGAACAAGAACTAGAACTAAGGATTCCTAATCCTGTTAGGTTTAGACCTTGATGAATAGCAATGAGATTCCTCTGTCAACAAGAACTAGAACTACGGATTCCCAATCCTGTTAGGTTTACTTCTTGATAAAAGGAGGAAGATGGGGAGGAGAAAGAAAGGGCTGCCGTCCTATGATGAGAGAAGGGAATTTTTTTGGGAGAAAAGAATCTGTTCTCTATTCCATCCAAACCCTAGAGACTAGGGTTTAAATACATCCACGAAGTGGGCCAGGCCCAGACTCAACAAAAAACTCCCATGGACTAAACCAATGAGATTAAACTAATCCCCAAGCCCGTGTACACCCGTGACTTGATTTAATCTCAACCCTTGGACTCAAACCAGTCCAATACAAGTTAGCCCACCTGGGCCTTGATAGCACCACACCAGGCCCAACAGGAGTCCAGTGCTGTCTCAGCTCAGCATATTTGATGTTTGTATGTGAGGCCTTGGTAGGAAGCCCTATCCTATTTCTTATTACTTTAAAAAGATTTAAAAAAGAAAAAAAAAGGATTGGGATATTGGATGGTGATGTAGTGACGATGCTCCCGATCGGTAGGTTATGGACTATGGCCTGGCGATGCTCTCCTTTCCTTTAATGACGTGGTTGTGATGGAGACGGGCTACCAGCTGGATCGGTGGTCCCCATACCTCCCAACGATTTAACGATTCTGGCGTCTCTCCACCGCGGCGCGGTGACCTTCCGTTCGCGTGCTCCGTTTTTTTTTTTTTATTTTAAGGCTCAAAGCCCCATGCATAACCTGGAAATCTCATGCCTTTTCTCAAACGAATATTTTATAAATTTTATATTACTTATTTTGTTTCTTCTTTCCCATAATAACAAAGGGATAAAAGGTTGCAACAATAATTATCAGACTCCATTCTGGGTACAACTTGGCTCATAAAACTCAGTTTTTTTTAACCTTAATTCTAATCTATTTATAAATATCAATTCTAATCCTATTTTTAAAAATTAAATTTAGATTGAGTTTCGAATTGAATTCGGGTTGATAGAAAAAAAAATATATGACAATCTGAAACAAACAAGCTTAACATTACACAAATAAGCTAAATTTTAAAACAAATAAGCTTTACATTGTACAAACAAACTGAAGTTTGAAACAAACAAGCTTCACATTTCAAATTATATGTCTAAAAATATACATCTTTTATATAAGATTAAAAAAAAAAATACATTCTTAAACCAAAACATATCCAAAGTAATCCAAATATTGCATAACAATTTAATAGCCACCATATGCATTGATGAAGTCACCTTTATCCTTCGGAAGCAAAATATTGAGACGATATATAAAGAGCCAGTTAGAAGACCACATAAGTCTGGTATGAGAGATCTTTTCCAAGTAGCGAGACTTCATTTGCCATCCGAAGCTCTCTGATTTTTTACTCATCACCCCTTTCCCAGATGTTTTAGTTTTCTGCTCATCACCAATTTTCAGATGCTTTCATAAAATTTTGGCAAACTTCATATTAGAAGTTACGAATGTCTCAAAGAAGATAATTAAAAAAAATAAAGATACTAGCTAGTTTGGCCCACCAACATTACATGATAAAATGCAATGGTTAAAGATATATTGCTCATTTTAAAAGGTAATGAAGGTTCTGATGAAATGTTCATACCAAGAATCATCACTTTCACAAAACTATTGTCAGCTCTACATACTTTAAACTTAACAAACAAGGCTAAATCATCACTTCCACAACACCAGTGGGCTTGCTGCTTGTGGCTTTGGGAGTTTGGGTTTTCTCAGGTTCGGGTTGACTACAACCCTAACCCGGCCCAAGTTGCAAATCGGTCCGGGTTCAACCCGCATCCTTCGGGTTCGGGTTAAGCAAACTACTAGAATTTGAGTACTGCTGCAAATCGGGTTCCGTGTGAGATTCCAAATTTAGTTATCAAAGTTGATCTATAAAAAAATGATAGAATTAAAAAATTATGTACTTTATTTATTAATTTTTACTTAAATTTTTATAACACATAATTTTAATTTACTAACGAAATTAGTTGAACTATAAAATACGCTTGAAATAGTATAATCATTGATATTTTTTAAAAAAAAATTAATTAAAAAATCTTTTTGTTAAAAAATCATTGCTGTAGTTTCTTCGGATGGACGGGATGTCTACGTTTGCACACGGCGTATGGGACAAGAACTCCATAGGATGGTACAGTCCAAAAGGAGAATATAAAAATTGATGAGAGAAGGAATCAGGTCCGGCAGCCGCCCCCCACCAAGCGGCGATGGAGCGGAACGGTACGATACGACGGCCAGCTTTGAATCTATGTGTTTAATGGATGCATGGAAAATATAACTAAAATGGAGTTCCACCTGGGATTAAGTGTTTTAATTTTAATGCCACAGTTTAATTAGCTAAACTAATACATAATTCAGGGTGCTTGGCCTTGGAATCTATGGGAGAATAATGCAAAGTTCCTTTTTTTTATTATTATTCTGCTTTCCAAGAGCAACTTTCTTTTGAAAAAAAAAAAAAAAAAAAAAAAAAAAAAAAAAGTTCTGCTGTTTTCTTCACCCAAGCCACGACCTCTTGGATTCCTCCAATGAATTGTATGTGGAGGAGATTTGATTTCACGATCATGACGCCAAAAGCGTAAGTGGTCGGTCTTCGTACGGATTAATGCATGCTTTTCAGTGGGGAAAAAAAAGTACAAAAGTCTAATTACTAGCATTTCTTTGTCAAGAAAAGAATTAGGTTAAGGCCAATCTAAAACCATTAATGATGGTTGGGCCGACCCCAACCAACGAAAACAACAAAGACTAGAAGCCAAAACTCCATGGAGCAAAGTACAAAACTCAAGATCAGTCCTTAGCCAAAAGAAATGTGAAAGCCTTAGTATTTCCTTCCAATCATATTTTCCAATAAATGATTGCAGAATAGCATCCCAATGGACATGCCTCTTTTGTTGGGCATCCTTTTTTTTTTATGCATTTAATTATGCTTGAAGGTTATAAAATATATTATCTTTAAATTTATTAAGAAGACACTTAGTTATTGATTAGTATTTGCTTAGGTAATCAAAGTTTCTTTGGCTACTTATTTTAAGATAAACTTATGAAAAGTTGGTATTTCATTGGAAGCTGATTGGCGCTTCATTGGAGGCTGATTTTTTGGAATTCCAAAGGGCTACATTGAAGTAGTGTGCTGGAATTTACGGTTGCTAAGAGAGCTGATAACTACTACTCTTTCTTATATCCAGCAACTACTACTCTTTTTTATCTAGCAACCTTTCAATTTCTGTTGCTTTGGAGTTTTTGTGCAGCTTCTACCTCACTTGTTCAAAAGCTTCATTTTTGCCTACGAATCCCTTGTCAATTTGTGAGACATATGTGTCTCTTGTAAACACCTACAAAATTAGTGAAATCATAGAGAGCACCATGGGTCACATGGTTAGCTTCAATGGAAGCAATTGATCAACTTGGAAAATCAAGATGGAGGATCTTCTTTTTTGCAAAGACTTGTATGGACCTGTTGAAGGTGATGAGAAGAAGCCAAAAGAGATGAAAGATGAGGAGTGGGTTAAGCTTAACCGAAAAGCCGTTGGTATCATTTGCCAATGGATTGATGATAGTGTCTTTCACCATGTCTCTACCGAGACTTCAGTTCATGGTCTTTGGACAAAGCTTCAAGGCTTGTATGAAAGAAAAACATCAACTAACAAAGCTTTCTTATTTAGAAAATTGGTAAACTTGAAGTATAAAGAAGGTGGATCTATTGCATAGCACTTGAATCAGGTGAAAGACATTGTAAATCAGCTTGCCACCATGAGTATCTCATTTGATGATGAACTTCAAGCTTTGTTGCTGCTTAGTTCATTGCCCAAAAGTTGAAAGACCTTGGTTGTGATAATTAGTAACTCAACGCCTGATGGCAAAGTCACTATGAGCCAAGTGGCTAATAGTTTACTTAATGAAAAGGTTAGAAAAAAATCATTCAATTCTTCTAACTCAGATGCACTTGTTGTTAATAGGCATGGGAGAGATCGAAGTAAAACGCTTAAAGTCGTGATAGCTTCAAAGAAGATTCGAAATCGAAGAAAGACATTGAGTGCCACTATTGTCACAAGAAAGAGCATATGAAGAAAAAATGTTGGAAGCTTAAAGCTAAAAATAACAAGAAAGGTAAAGAAAAGAAGGAAAGAACACTACAAGAAAATAGTGACGAAAATTTTCATCATTATTCCATCATATATCGGGTTTAGTGATGGATTAGTGATGAAAATCTCGTTGTCACAATTTTTACCGTCACTAATTTTAATGATGAAAAAAGCATATGTTACAAATAATAGCGATGGATTTGTGATGGATTATCCATCAGAAATTTATGATGAAATACATTTTTATTATTAAATAATAGTTGTTGAAAGAAGGTGCATCCGTCACTAAATTGTAATGGATTAGCGACGGACGATCCATTACTCATTATTCCATCACTATTTCGTTATAAATATTTCCATCATAATTTAATCACAATTTAATGATAGATTATTGATGGGCGTCACTAAAATAAACTATTAGTCACTATTCTGTCATAATTTAGTGATAGATTGTTGATAGAATGTGTATCACTAATAGTTTCATCCATTATTATTCCATCACTAATCATCACTAATATTTTCGTTACTAATCAATCACTATTAATTTTATCACAAATTCATCATTTATCTAATAAAATTTTATCAAATTTTATTTTTATAAATTTAATATTATTTTTAATTACAATATATTTAATGCAATATAATAAAATTTAGAGATAAAAATTTAAATTCAATAATGAAAAATGTATTTCATAAAATAAGATAAATAGTATCCATAAAAATATATAAAAGTAATGTCAATTAAAATTAAACTAATAATATCTGTATACATTAACAAAAATAATGTTTTACACATCAAACATCACACAAGTAATCACCATTAGCTTAACATGTCCACGAAACTCTCAAGCAAGCTCCATCTGCTCCATGAAGCGTCTCATCTGCTTCTTCATCTGATGTAGACGCTCTGTTTATGCATTTAACTCAGCAATCTTTCTATCCATCACTGCTTGCTTATCTGCCTATTGTACAAGCTGTTGGGAATTGTATCCTAAAGCCAATCATTTGATGATTGTGCTGATGTAAATTGTATATAAATTGATATATTAATAAAAGTTATTTGGCAGTTTATTCATTACAAGAACATCTTCTTAATACTCCTGAAAGTAATGAAGCCCTTAGGATCTTCCTCACGATAAAGGAGGATTTATCTTAGAAGGTCCTTAAAAGAGTTCGCGACCAAATGATATACTATGACAGGGCCATAGTACTATCAATTATAGGACGTTGTATATCACATTTGTTGGTTATCCTCTTAACCAAGGAGTGTAGAGACACTGGTATGACATACAGGTGAAAGTGTAGGAGTATATTTCACCGAACGTGACTCATTTCCGGATACTCTGCTGTCAAGAGTTAATCCGAGAAGATATAGGTATAAGTATCCTTCAGACCTGAAGATCACAACCAGTGGCTTACAAGCAACTCATTGTACTTAGGTGCCGGACCACCTGGATTTCTAATCCAGCTACGAAAGGTTACTGTGTGCAGTCAAGTACTTGTGGTAGTCAGTTGTGGATCAAGATGGAATTTGACCTATCCCATTAAAAGGAGAAATGCTTGTGTTTCAATTTAGCAAGACCTTGGCCAAGGCACTTCATGTGAAAGTCACATGATCACTAAAGTTGAAATCACTTTATGGATTAGCTATTTAGAGTTGACAGGCTCTTAAGCCATCCTTAGCATTTGTGGTCAAGAGGATGAATTATACGGTAACTGTTTATTAGGGTTCTTGGAGTTTGCTCGGCAACTCTTCGACCTATTCGGACGTCGGGTTCCATTGCTAGATGGGCACATCGATTAGTATAGAAAGTTGTTTCTATGCTACCGGCTTAGGTTCGAACCTAGAGAGTCACACGCATAGAAGTTTCCTAGGATGATCTATTTGCTGATCAACGATTGAGAATCGTATATGATTTAATTAATCAATTTGATTGATTGAATTATCTCAATTGGGTTAAGTACAATTGAATAAGATTCAATTTGGTTTAAGTCTATTAGAAGGACAAGTCAATTTCAAATATTGATTTGAAATTAGACTTGATTTGAATTTAAATAGATTTAGGACTAGCCAAATTTGATTTGGGCTTGGACCATGATCTATGTGGGTTAAATCAAATAAATTCAGATCAGAACCCAAACCTCTCGAATATGGATCTCATATGATGAGATGGCTAAAATCTCATCTCATGAGATAGAATTTAATGCATGACATTTATTTACCGAACGTCGGATTTATCCTCGTCTCTTTGGTTTTCTCCGAACGACGGAACTAAACCAAACACCGCGACTCCTTGGTTTTCTCCGAACATCGGAATTAAACCAAGCGCCGCGCCTTCGACGTCTCTTCGCTTTTGCCAAACGATGGATTCTTAAATGTCAGAATTAAATGTCAAGGCTAAATCTAGACTATAAATAGAGGGCATTCCCTCACCAGAGAACACAGAACAAAAAATAGAACACCAATACACGATTTGTCGTGGATTGTAATTCTAAATTGTCATAGATTATAATTCTAAAATGTTAGAATAGAAAATCCTGGTGATTCTGGTGTTAGCGGAAGCCTGGTGGATCTTGGAGAAAGATTCAAGTGAGAGGATTCAAGATCAGCAAAGCTATTTTTTCGCGAGCTAGCACTCCTGGAAATCTGATCATTCGGGGCTTCGCGTGGACGATACTAGAGGCCGGACGATTGAACGGCTGCAGAGCAATAAGGATTTACCTACTGTTCTTAAGGTAAGTGATTTGATCCCTAGATCTTAAGGCAGGCTTCAAGATAATAGTGTGACTAGTCATCTTGAAGATCAAGATATGATCTTGATGTTTTTATATGCATATTTTAGATCAAACGACCCTGAATATATAGGCAAAGATATGATCTTGATGCATATTAGATAGATTAATATGTAATCTTTTAATTTCCGCAATGATAATAGTTATCAATGTTTTAAAAATATGCATGCCTAGGAGACTATTTCTCCTACAAATGGTATCAGAGCCATGGTTTCGTTAATAATCTAATTTATTGCATGTAAATTAATATTCTCATTAATTGTGTAATTATGGCTAAAACTTATCACAAGGCCATATGGTCACTGGTGGATTGAAAATCCGAATTACCCATTCAATGAGGTATTCTATGACATATTGCCGTGCGATTGTTTTATCGTTGATGCTTTGTTTAAAGAAAATTTAAATTGTGCTTTGGCATCAAAACATAGATTACACACACTCTCAAAAGATATTTTATATTGGATACATATTGATGTTGTATAAAACCATAATATTTGCATGTTTAGTATAAAAACATAGATATGATATATGATGGCATGATCTATGTTATAAAACATACAAATATTTATGAGAGTTTTATTTGAATGTCAAATATTAGTTCATAATTTTTTTTAGATATGATCTAAATATAGGAATTATGAGTAGTAACATTATGCTTGATTGAAATATATGACATGTTAACATGAAATATATTTAATCATTTGGGTTAGCTAAATCGGGTCCATAAAGGGTTAGACTCTAAGGTTTAAATCAACTGGACTAAAAGTGTATTTGTTCAAATCTAATTAGATTAGGTTAAGAATGCTCTAAATCAAACAATAGTTGTAGTTGATCAAGTCCTTCTCTTTGATTAAACCAAATGGAAGTAGATTAGGCTCCGTGGTTGAGCATGAATCTATTAGATGGTCAAATCAGAATTGGTTAACCATATGATGTCAAGGTGGGATGGCAAGTTGCTCTAGGATCAACGATCGAATGATTTTTAATTGGGAGCTACTCGTATTGATGCGTCTTTAACGAGTTAATGGCATATCCCTCCCATCGATCTCTCTCACCTGGTCATTGTGGTGAACCATTTATGATTCAGATCATTTACCTGATTCGGGTTGACCCATGCCTGTAAGGATATCAGTATGACTGATTTAGGTGCCACTTAACCTGACTTAATCTTGTTTCATTCTATCGATTTCATAGATTCAGTGGGAGAACTTGATTAGTCAATTTATCTTCATATTATTAAAATCCTCTCTAAAATTATTAGGTCCTTAAAATGAAATAGTTATATGATAACTAGATCATAGCCTCCCATTAAGGTGGGTGATAATGAGTCCGATGTCTTGATAATCATTGGAGGCACTCCATGCCTGGTGCTTGTCAACCATCGGAATTATCATTCATTATACGATAAGTCAGCGTAACTATTAAATAAACAGTCAGGTGAGCCGAGCTTCACTCGGGCTTGGTTGTCTATTGATAGGTTACACTGATTATATCATTTAATGGTTGGACCTAACCAGAACTTTCAGTGGAGGCACTTCATGCCTGCTGAAGAGGTACATGGGGCAAAACTGAACACTATGAATTGTTTGGGGAAACAATTGGTTTTGAACCTACTCTTAGATGCATATGGGTTAGCCAAGCTTCACTTGGGCCTGTATGTAGTTTATGTAGATCTTAGTGCCCGCTAAAGAATTAAGAATAATTCTTCGAATTGGGGTATAGAGGCTGCCAATTTGAACAAAATAGTGGGAGAATCTTTAGACTAAAGTCCAAGTCTTTAGACTGAATCAATTTATATACTAATAAACTTTAGTTTTTCCTTATGCAGAACATGGCCACTAATTTATCATTAAGGTCCCTATTGGATAGTGACAAATTGAATGGTTCCAATTTCAATAGCTGGTTCAGAAAACTTAAGATCGTCCTTGAGCATGAGAGGATTCTATATATTCTGAATAATCCTGCACCAAAGATACCTGATGCAAACACCCAAAGTTCTGAGAGAGACACTTATCAGAAGTGGCTCAATGATAGAACTAGCGTGCGTTGTATCATGTTAGCAGCAATGAACGATGAATTCGATCGCCGGTTCGAGAATGCTAAGCCAGAAGAAATCATTCAAGCATTGAATGAATCTTTCGATACACCCGATGATGTTGAAAGGCACAAGACTAGTTATGCTATTTTCAATGCTCGAATGAGAGATGGATCTCCTGTCACTGATCATGTATTGTACATGATCGAGAAGATAGAACTCCTAAGCAAGCTCGGCTTTCCCTTACATGAGCAGTTGGGAAAAGATGCGATCCTGAATTCCTTGCCTCCATCCTTCCGACCTTTCCTTACTCATTTTCGAATGACAAAGCTGCAGTCAACTACCACGGTTTGTTGGGGTTGTTACAGAACTTTGAGAAGGATAACCAGCTCTCTAAGGGTTTGGTTAATGTGGTTGAAGGATCTAAGGTAGGGCGTAAACCCTTTAGGAAATGGAAGAAGAAAAAGAATAATAAAAGGGTGCAACATGCTAGGACATCTATAAGGGGTTAGATGCAGAAGAAGAAAGTTGATAAAAGTCAAGCTGAATGCTTTCACTGCAAGATGCAAGGGCACTGAAAGAGGAACTGTCATCTTTACATTGCCACACTTGATCAAACAAGCCAAAGAAGAAAAAGGAGCAAGATGTTGATCAACAAGGTATTTATATGATAACACCTTGTAATTTTTCTATATATGATAATCAAACCTGGGTATTGGATACCGGGAGTCCTTTTAATATTTGCAATTCATCGCAGGGACTACAGGTCACCAGAAGATTTGAGGACAATGAAAGATTCCTAAATGTCGGCGATGGAAGATTAGTTCCAGTACTGGCATTAGGAGTTCTTGAAATAGTTTTCAATAGAAATGTCATTATACTAAATGATTGTATTTTTGCCCAACGTTCTTATTGAACATAATTTCTGTAGGCCTTCTGACCAAAAATAATTATGAAATTTCAATAAAGGATGTTACTTTGAATATCATTATGAATGGAGTCACTATAATGACTGGGCATTTATCTAATGGCATTTATATTATCACAGCCTGTGAATGTAGTGTACCAATCAAGTAAGCGCCCTAGAACAACTGATGTCACAGATATTTATCTTTGGCACCATCGGCTGGGTCATATCAAGAACAGATTAAACAGGTTAACTCATCGAGTTGATGATTGTGAATCATTAACTACATGTGAATCATGTCTTCTTGGTAAAATGACCAAGTCATCTTTTATTGGAAAAGGTGAAAGAGCCAAAGAGCTATTGGGTCTAGTACATACTGATGTATGTGGACCAATGAGCACTTGTGCCAAAGGTGGATACTACTACTTCATTACTTTTACAGACGACCTTTCTAGGTTCGGTTATGTCTATCTTATGCGACATAAATCTGAATCATTTGAAATGTTCAAACTATATCATAAAGAAGTAGAAAAACAAATAGGAAAATGTATTAAGACCCTTCGATCAGATCGAGGAGGCGAATACATTTCCAATGAATTTGTGACATATTTAAAGGAGAATGGATTCTCTCCCAATGGACTCCTCCTGGAACACCGCAACATAACGGTGTGTCGGAAAGAAGGAATCGAACTCTGTTAGACATGGTTCGGTCCATGATGGGTTTTGCAAGCTTGCCAATATCATTTTGGGGATACGCATTAGAATCAGCTTGTCATATTCTTAATAAGGTTCCAAGTAAGTCTGTTTCTAAAACTCCACATGAGATGTGGTATGGACATAAACCGATTATTACCTATCTGAGAGTCTGGGGGTGTCCGGCTTATGTGAAACGTGCAAAATCAGACAAACTTGAACCCAAATCTGACAAATGTTTTTTCATCGGCTATCCGAAAGAAACAAAAGGATATTACTTCTACAATACTGAAGAACAAAAGTTGTTCATTAGTAATAGAGCAGTTTTTCTTGAAAAGGAGTTCCTTAGTGAAGGAACAAATAGCTCTAATGTTGAACTTGAGGAAGTTCAACAAGTAGAAGGAACAACACAAACCAGTGAACCCCTAGAATATGAGTTGATTAGATCAAACTCAAAACCCATTTTAGATGCACCATTAAGGCGATCTGGTAGAGTACCACATCAACCGGACAGATACTTGGGTTTCTTGGTCCAGAACGATGATCCTGTTGAACTCGATGAGAACAACGAGGATCCGATCACCTATATGGATGCTATGCAAAGGACTGACTCTAATAAATGGCTTGATGCCATGAAATCCGAACTTGATTCCATGAAGGACAATAATGTATGGACATTAGTTGACCCACCCGAAGGGATAAAACCCATAGGGTGTAAATGGTTTTTCAAGAGGAAAAGAGGCGCAGAGGGAAAGGTAGAGACCTATAAAGCATGTCTGGTTGCCAAGGGGTATCGTCAACGTTATGGTATTGACTATGACGAAACGTTTTCTCCTGTGGCAATGCTGAAATCCATTCGGATTATGCTAGCTATAGCAGCACACTTCGATTATGAGATTTGGCAGATGGATGTTAAAACCGCTTTTCTAAATGGTGAATTAGAAGAACAGGTGTATATGATACAGCCTGAAGGTTTTATATCTGAAGACGAGTCTAAAGTGTGCAGGCTACAGAAGTCTATTTATGGACTTAAGCAAGCATCAAGGAGTTGGAACATACGATTTGATAAAGTGATCAAATCTTATGGCTTTATTAAGAATAAAGAAGAACCTTGCATTTATAAATGGGCTCACGATTCTGTTATTGTATTTCTTGTATTATATGTGGATGATATTCTCTTAATCGGGAATGATATCCCTGCATTATAAGGAATAAAGACATGGTTATCATCATAATTCTCCATGAAAGATCTGGGAGAAGCATCACACATCCTAGGGATGAAGATCTATAGAGATAGATCTAAGAGGATGCTAGGTTTATCCCAATCTACGTACATTGACACAATGCTAAAGAGGTTTAGCATGGAGAATTCCAAGAAAGGCTATCTTCCGATAGGCCATGGAATTCATCTTTCTAAGAAGGATTGCCCGACAACTCCTAATGAAAGAGAACGTATGAGTCGAATTCCATATGCTTGGCAGTAGGATCGATTATGTACACCATGACATGTACAAGACCAGATGTGGCATACTCACTAGGAGTAGTGAGTAGATACCAATATGATCCAGGAGAAAAATACTGGCAAGTTGTTAAGATAATCCTTAAGTATTTGAGAAATACTAAGGACCAGTGGTTAGTCTATGGAGAGTCTGATTTGAAACTTGTTGGATATACTGATTCCAGTTTTCAATCAGATCATAATGATAGCAAAAGTGTATCGGGTTTCGTGTTTATCCTAAATGGTGGAGTTATTTGCTGGAAAAGTTCCAAGCAACATACAGTGGCAGATTCGGTGTGCGAGGCAGAGTACATCGCTGCATCAAATGCTGCGAAAGAAGCTTTGTGGCTGCGAAAGTTCATCTCGAGCTTGGAGTGATACCTTCCATAGATGAACCAGTCATGTTATACAGTGACAGCACTGGTGCCATAGCTCAAGCAAAGGAACCACGAGCACATCAGCGCACCAAGCACATACTGCACCGGTTTCATCTTATTCAAGAGATAGTAGACCGAGGTGACCCATTTACTAAAGCACTCAGCATCAAGGAGTTTGACAACTATAAGTTGAAGATGGGTATTAGATACTGTAATGAGTGGCTTTAGGCTAAGTGGGAGTTTGTTGGGAATTGTATCCTAAAGCCAATCATTTGATGATTGTGCTGATATAAATTGTATATAAATTGATATATTAATAAAAGTTATTTGGCAGTTTATTCATTACAAGAACATCTTCTTAATACTCTGAAAGTAATGAAGCCGTTAGGATCTTCCTCACGATAAAGGAGGATTTATCGTAGAAGGTCCTTAAAAGAGTTCGCGACCAAATGATATACTATGATATGACCATAGTACTATCAATTATAGGACGTTGTATATCACATTTGTTGGTTATCCTCTTAACCAAGGAGTGTAGAGACACTGGTATGACATACAGGTGAAAGTGTAGGAGTACATTTCACCGAACATGACTCATTTCCGGATACTCTGCTGTCAAGAGTTAATCCGAGAAGATATAGGTATAAGTATCTTTCAGACCTGAAGATCACAACCAGTGGCTTACAAGCAACTCATTGTACTTAGGTGCCGGACCACCTGGATTTCTAATCCAGCTACGAAAGGTTACTGGGTGCAGTCAAGTACTTGTGGTAGTAGTTGTGGATCAAGATGGAATTTGACCTATCCCATTAAAAGGAGAAATGCTTGTGTTTCAATTTAGTAAGACCTTGGCCAAGGCACTTCATGTGAAAGTCACATGATCACTAAAGTTGAAATCACTTTATGGATTAGCTATTTAGAGTTGACAGGCTCTTAAGCCATCCTTAGCATTTGTGGTCAAGAGGATGAATTATACGGTAACTGTTTATTAGGGTTCTTGGAGTTTGCTCGGCAACTCTTCGACCTATCCGGACGTCGGGTTCCATTGCTAGATGGGCACATCGATTAGTATAGAAAGTTGTTTCTATGCTACCAGCTTAGATTCGAACCTAGAGAGTCACACGCATAGAAGTTTCCTAGGATGATCTATTTGCTGATCAACGATTGAGAATCGTATATGATTTAATTAATCAATTTGATTGATTGAATTATCTCAATTGGGTTAAGTACAATTGAATAAGATTCAATTTGGTTTAAGTCTATTAGAAGAACAAGTCAATTTCAAATATTGATTTGAATTTAGACTTGATTTGAATTTAAATAGATTCAGGACTAGCCAAATTTGATTTGGGCTTGGACCATGATCTATGTGGGTTAAATCAAATAAATTCAGATCAGAACCCAAACCTCTCGAATATGGATCTCATATGATGAGATGGCTAAAATCTCATCTCATGAGATAGAATTTAATGCGAACGTCGGATTTATCCCTTGTCTCTTTGGTTTTCTCCGAACGACGGAACTAAACCAAACGCCGCGACTCCTTGGTTTTCTCCGAACATCGGAATTAAACCAAGCGCCGCGCCTTCGGCGTCTCTTCGCTTTTGCCAAACGACGGATTCTTAAATGTCAGAATTAAATGTCAAGGCTAAATCTAGACTATAAATAGAGGGCATTCCCTCACCAGATAACACAGAACAAAAAATAGAACAACAATAATTCTAAATTGTCGTGGATTGTAATTCTAAAATGTTAGAATAGAAAATCCTAGTGATTCTGGTGTTAGCAGAAGCCTGGTGGATCTTGGAGGAAGATTCAAGTGAGAGGATTCAAGATCAGCAAAGCTATTTTTCGCGAGCTAAAACTCCCAGAAATCTGATCATTCGGGGTTTCGCGTGGACGATACTAGAGGCCGGATGATTGAACGGCTGCAGAGCAATAAGGATTTACCTACTGTTCTTAAGGTAAGTGATTTGATCCCTAGATCTTAAGGCAGACTTCAAGATAATAGTGTGACTAGTCATCTTGAAGATCAAGATATGATCTTGATATTTTTATATGCATATTTTAGATCAAACGACCCTGAATATATAGGCAAAGATATGATCTTGATGCATATTAAATAGATTAATATGTAATCTTTTAATTTCTGCAATGATAATAGTTATCAATTTTTTAAAAATATGCATGCCTCGGAGACTATTTCTCCCTACACAAGCTCCTTAACTTAAGTTGCTACAGCAACAACTTGTGATGAATATGAGATCCAGCTGCTCTAAAATAAAGTACGATAGAAAGATACTACTCGCCTCTTTTTCTTTTCACCTGCCACCTCAAAATAAAGAGCATTTATATTAACTGGTGGAGGTTCTGAATCATCAGAGATGCAGAAGACACCAACTCCTCCATGCGATCCTATAATAAAACAAATTATTTAAGTTAGATTAAGACTTTGCGATTTAAAAATTATAAATACAATAAATTGTTCTGACATTTTTAATGATTACAAGGACATTTGATCTTTTTATCATCTATACATCCTAGATGCATTTTTGCAAAAGCCGTAAACTGCTCAATCCCAGTTACAAATTCAGCCTTATCCATCTATTTTCTAATCTTGCATACATCCACTGTCTATCTGAACTCATGATTTATTGTCTTAATATATGAATAATACCATATTCAATAATTAATTACCTATATAAGTACCAAATAATTTCCAAATTTAACAATTCCAAAATAACCATGTCCAATTATCATTTGCATGCAAAAGTATCAAATAATTTTACAAAAAATAGTAATTTCAAATAATCATGTAAGTTAGTCATTGGCATGTATGAGATACCAAATTTATTTTTTATTTTTTAAAATATCAATAGACATATATCAATATAGCATAAAATTCATAAGTTATATATTTTAATAATTTATAAAAATCATGATAATCGGCTTACTTACCTCCTGGCGTTAATACAAAAGTGTAAATCAGCTATTCAGACTTCTAAGTACCTACACAATAATTTTTAAAATTTTAAATCTCCAAGTGTCACATTAAATAATTATTTAAAAAATACCGATAAATGGCTTACTTACCTCTTATCCCTATTCCATAAGTCCAGACCAATTATTTTAGCTCTTGACGCCTATAATATAATATTTTATATTTTAATTTTTAAAATTTATGATGCTAAAATAAATTTAATTAAGCTACCAAGCTTGTCTGGGGCTAAATTTGGGACTTGAATATCTCATATTCATTATCAAATGGAGAAATAAAATTTTTTGTCAGATATTCATTGGCAAATGAGGAAATAAAAATTTTTTGACAACTAAAATCAATGAGGTTTCCGGCCCATATTTTTATACATTGGGCCAAGTCCGATTTGGGCTCTAAAATTTGGGTCTGATTGGGCTTAATGAGCTAACCCAAGCCACCCATTTTCTCTCTCCTCCCTGATTTTCTCCAACGAGCAACCGTCACTGTGCTCGTAGGCATCAGCGGCCTAGAGCCGCCGCCGACCTTGCGTGGCCGACTGGTCGGCTGCCGCCGGTCACCCCATTGCCGACAACCACCGGCGGCCTCCTTCCCCTCTCTCTTTCTTTTTCTCTCTCCCCTTTCTCTTTCCTTTTTTGCTTCCTGGTTCACCCGAACCACTGAGCACTCACCGGGGGCTTAGGGCCGCCGCCGGCCCCTTCGCGGTCGACCAGCCGTTCTCTCTTCTCTTTTCTTCCTCTGTTTCTCTGTTTCTATGGCCCCATGACTCGTCGGCGATGACTCCCCACCGCCGGCTAAGTCGACCTCTCATCTCTCCTTCTCTTCTCTCTCTCGCCTATTGTTCTCAAACCCTATCTCCCTCTCTCTTTCTCTCTTGTTCTTTCTAACCCATGCCCCCCCCCCTCTCTGTCTCTCTCTGTGCAACAGATCTCTTTGCAACTCGTCCCGTCCACCCCACTCTGGATCAAGAATATTCAAGCTTAGCATGAATTAAACATGGGAGGGAAGGAGATTACTTGATGATGCCGCCGAGTGGAGGTGTTGGTGCAAGTTCGGCGGCTGGCGATGAGTTGAGGGAAAACAGAGAATAAGGTGTTGTAGGGAAATGAAGAAGAAGAGGGTGGTTTTTTTTTTTTTTTTCATTCTCTCTCTATATATATATATATATATATATATATATATATATATATATATATATCTGTGTGTGTGGATTTTAAACTATATCTTTATTTTAAACATATTGAAATTTATTTCTTTTTAGTTGCTTTATACTATAAGGGTATTTTTCTTGTGCCTGTTAAACCCATAAATCCAATTGCCATTAAATGATGACTCCCGCCAACAAAAATCTAGGCATTTAAAGTTATTGATTTGAAAACGATTCAATTTAAATATACTTCTCCTCCTTAAAAAAAAAAAAAAAAGAAAACTGTATTGCATTCTCATTAGCCACTTAAGAATATAGATGGTAGAGCAAAAAAAAAAAAAAAAGATTGGATCAGATTGTTACATTCTTGATCTTGATCTCAATTGACTTATATTCGAGTTTAAGTTACAAGTTTAAGTTACAATTGTTCTAGATCAGAGTTATAATTTTTTATAATTAAAATATAAAGTCAAGTATCTAATTTTTTTATAATTAAAATATAAAGGCAAGTTTCTAAATTTTTTTATAATTAAAATATAAAGTCAAGTATCTAAATTTTTTTATAATTAAAATATAATAATTAATAATTAATAATAAGATTACTATTTTTAAATAAATCTCAAAATAGTCAACTTAAACTTTTTTTTCAAAATTTTAACTTTATTTAAGTAATTGATTTATTTTTAAATTTACAAGCTATGATTTTTCTCTTAGTTTATGAAGTTATAAATGAAGTATAGAGTGAAAATAAGCAGAGTTGTTGATGTATGAAAAGAGCAATATATTTAAATATGAAAGTTTATTTATTGAATGAAAAAAAATATTTACGGTGGAGCAGGAGATTTATATAATTTAGTTCTCTTAGTTTATATTGGACGGGGTTTGGGTTAAATATGGCTTCATGTTTTATCTGAAATCAAATTCAGTTGATATGCAAACTGGATTAGATGAATCGTTAAAAAGTTGCAAAATCTAAATCTAATCTAATTTTTGATTAAATGAAACCGTTAAAACCCAATCCAAATCAAATTCATGGGATTCGTAAATTGGATTGAATTTTAGTTGCACTTGGTACCACTAAATAGGTTATCAGTAATATTGATTACTGTGTATTATTAGTAATATTGATTATGTTTGATATATACAGATAATGTTATAATATAAAAATATTATTATGTTTATATATAAGTAATGCGAACAGTATAACGAGTGTTTAGTATATACAAGTAATGCTATAGTATAACGAACAGTATAAGAATAGATTATCATTAACATCAAATTTTAAAATATTTAAATTAAATTTATAAAAAATTATATATTATTATATATTTTGATTTAAAAATTATATTTATAAATAATAATATTTAAATTTTTTAAAAAATACTACTTTTATATAAAGAAATGAAAGAGATCAGATCTAATATTTTCATTGATAAAAAAGTTTTCAGTTCGTTCACGTGAAAATAATTTCCGACAACGAACTCTCTCCGAAAAGACTTGATGTGCTGGCGAGTTTGACCCTCGCATCCCCGGTGAGGATGCCGGCCACCGACCGAAAGCAAGTATCGCCGATGAGAATGCGGTGCGATGAAGAACACCTGTGCAATGGAAATCCACGAGTCGACTCGAGAACATGAAGTTTCGGAGCAATCAAATAATATTGTCAATTTTTTTTTTTTTCAGATTACCATATATCTGATAATATAAATAATTATTTTTTAAAAAAAATCTAAATTATCTTAAAATTATTTTTATAAAATAATTTAAAATATTATTAAAAATATATATTAAATATAATTATTTAATAAATTTTATTTAAATTACCTATAATACGAAAAAGATTAACGGCCACCAACCACAACCTTAGAGAATCGCAACCCGCTCGACCTATCTACAGCCCTCACGTTTAGACGACGTATCCAGCTTGCTCTGGCCCACTTACCCCACTCTCGTCCAATACCCAAAGAGGCTTCCCGTCGCTTCCCTTCGACTTCAACGGCGAGACCATCCGGCACTGATCTCGTAAATCTCACGGCCCTTCTCTACAATCGCCGTTGTTTTTTTTTTTTTTTTTTTGACTCGTTCCCAGTTCGTCGACCGATTCCTTGTTTGCTTTCCTTGTTGACTACGATTACTCTGTTGGAGATCGCGTATCCGGTGGAAATTTTGATCTTTTAGGACTTGCTCTACAGGGGGACGCTGTTTCCGCCCTCTTCGTCCCGTTGGAAGCTGAAAGGTTCGATTTTGATTCATTGATTTTCGATTTCCATGCTCTGATATTTGGTCCTTTTCGTAGATCTGGGAATAACGGTAGGGTAGGGGAATTGCTCAAGCTTTGTTTGTTTCGGCGCTCCCCTAGCTGCTAGAAGGAGGAAAAAAAAAAAAGATTTTGATCCATTCGACCATCGGCATGTGATTTCCACTCTTGGATTTTTGGTTGTTTTTAATCGATTAGATTGGTGGCGGCTCTATTTTTGGCTTTTAAGATGCTTTTAGACTATAAATAAAGATCGCAAAATATCATGCCTTTTTACAAGAGATCTCGCATGAAGGATGCCGGGTTCCGGCGACTGCTTCCCCTGGTCCTGGTAGTTCTGTCAGCGGTTATAGTTGTTATATTTTTGCTCAGAAACCGAAGTATTTATGACACCGTGGGAGAAGCTCCTGTATTAGAGGAAGGTGTTGATCCAGTGGTACTGGATGCTAATTTTAAACCTAAATTGCCAAAAAAGAATGATTTATCCATTTCTTTGGAGCAAAGAAATCGATTGCCGCCTCGGAATACCGATTTGTTTCCAAATTTAGCGAAGGATCACATAAAGATAGTTCTCTATGTGCACAACCGGCCGCAGTATCTCCAAGTAGTAGTTGAGAGTCTGTCTCATGTGGAAGGTATTGGAGAGACATTGCTGGTTGTCAGCCATGATGGGTTCTTTGCAGAGATGGATAAGATTGTTCAGAGCATCAAATTCTGCCGGGTGAAGCAGATCTTTGCGCCGTATTCTCCGCACCTGTTCAATGATAGCTTTCCTGGTGATTCACCAGGGGATTGCCATAACAAAGATGACCCTAGGGAGAAGAAGTGTAAGGGTAATGCAGATCAGTATCGGAATCACCGCTCTCCGAAGATTGTGTCTCTGAAGCATCACTGGTGGTGGATGATGAATACCGTGTGGGATGGTTTGGAGGAGACAAAAGGATTCTCTGGTCATATTTTGTTTATAGAAGAGGATCATTTTATATATCCAAATGCTTATCGGAATATTCAGCTGCTCACAGCACTGAAGCCACGGAAATGCGTGGAATGTTATGCTGCAAATTTAGCGCCATCGGATGTAAGCTCAAAGGGTGAAGGGTGGCCAAATTTGATTGCTGAGAAGATGGGCAACGTTGGTTATACATTTAATAGGACAGTTTGGAGGAAGATCCATGCAAAGGCCAAGGAGTTTTGCTCTTTTGATGATTATAACTGGGACATAACAATGTGGGCAACTGTTTATCCCTCGTTTGGAACTCCAGTTTACACTCTAAGAGGGCCAAGGAGAAGCGCTGCACATTTTGGAAAGTGTGGGCTGCATCAGGGGCAAGGGAACAGCAATCCATGCGTTGACAATGGCTATGCGAGTTTTGATGTAGAAGAAATCGACAGGATTCCTAACATCGAACCAGATTGGGCAGTCCATGTATTCAAGAAGCAAGGTGGCTATCAGGCAGGCTTCAAGGGTTGGGGTGGCTGGGGTGATGAGCGGGACCGTGAGCTTTGTTTGAGCTTTGCTTATATGTTCCACATGACAGAAGCACCTTCTGTTGAATTTTGACATTTTTCAGCTTATCTGGTCATTCTGTCATCTGTAAGTTGTATCAGATATACACACGATCGGTAAGGTATACCATTGCCTGATATTTATCAATCCACTCGTGTTAGTTAAGGTTGAGGTTTTAGTGTTACTTTCTTTATCTTGTATTAGTGGAATTTCATTTTCTTCAAGTTAACTGGAGTTTCAAAGGCAAATGCATAGAGTATAGCTCATGCATTAGTTTAGATATGGTGCAATCCTCTGAAGCATACTGTTAAGTTGATGAATTTGTAAGACGAGCAAGGAGGCTAAAGAAGTCAGTGGATTAGACAGAAATAGATGTACATGGCCTCTGCCAATTAGTATGCATCGGATATCAATTTGCATCATCCAATTGCCTGCATATGGACCTGTTAACTTTTTTTGTCTGTTTCCGTTGAACTTAGGAATGATGAAGCTTGAGTTGCCTTGTAACATAATAATGACTTTTGTTTGGAATGTTGATAGATGAAAAACAGTAAGTATTTGGCCTTGGAGACTTGTCTGGTTGAGTCATAATTTGGTGATTATTCCGTTACATGAGGATGCTTCAGTCTGCTAATGAAATCCAAGAATACATCTGAAATATAGATTACCTTTTAGAATGTAGAAGTTGCTGCAGGGAATGATTGTTGTGAAATCATTTTATATGATTGTTGTTTTGTATTGCAGATTCTTTCTCTAAGAATATACATGGTGATGAAATCTTGGAGGATGATCTTGGATTCTTGATAATCTAACAAGTTGATGTGTGTATGGTTGTTTGGTGTTCTTTCTTTGTTTTTAATACTTCACAAGCTTATATCATCTGTTTTCTATAGTATGTTTGCTAAAACTAGATTGGAGAAATACTAATAATTCATTGAGGAATGCATCAACAGAAGCAGAACAAAAATGCAGATTTACTGATCATATAAGTTGAAATTACCACAAATGTAACCATGAATTCCTATCTTGACTCTTAATGTTATGAATTGTTTAAAAAGAACTCAGATTTTTAATCCTCCCACCTTCCGAGCATAGGATGTATACAGAAACTCTGTATATAAGAATTTTGGTACACTTGTTTGACATTCGTATATAAGAATTTTATTTGTTATGCATCTACCATTAACCAAGACCTTCTCTCTCTCTCCTCCCCCCCCCAACCCAAAAAAAAAAAAAAACTAATAGTGGTGATTGTCCTATTAGTTTTGTGTGTTTACCTCATAAATGCTTATCAATGGCCTTTGCTTGTTTTCGAGAATGGTTGATGTGATAGGGTTCTCTATTGTAATGTTATTGTAGATATATTGGATTTCTTGAGCTGCAAATATTTTTTTCTTTGAAACTTGGTTGCAAGTACTGTACGTTGCTTGTATCTGTTGCTTCTAAATAGACTAGATATACAATCTACATGGCCAAGCACTTGATTGTGTTTTGAAGTTCCAGTATTTTCGGAACCTGTGCTGTTATTTCTGAGAACAAGTTCCCAAGTTTCCAAGAATAAATTTTCTGAAGGCATTTGCTTAGGAAATGTGGAAGTGTATTCAAACTTGATCTGTGGAGGATTTGGCTGGCCGATGGTCTATGCAGGGACATTGAGGACGTAAGCATTTGGACTCAAGTTACCATAATCGAATTTCATAGGTGTTCTGGAAGATAGCAACAGCTGATATGTCAATAATCTTGCAGTTAGAATGGAATTATGAAGGTCAAAGAGGAATATAATGCGGTTTCTAGCTTTGAGGTTGTGAAGGCAAATGGATTGTTTTGTGGAGGACATCTACATCACCAAAGTTCTCATTACTTTACTTTTTATTAACTGACTGATACTGCTGTTTCTGTGTGCCCTTTTGGAATGAGAACCTTGCGGCATCTGGTAATGGAATAATACTCTTATGGCTACTGAAGTGTAAGAGCTAACAAATAGCTAAAGGTTATTTGGAATGTGTGACTGGGCTACAAATGAACTAAGCTATTCATAAAGTGCTCGAGCTTGACTCTGGCTTGTTCAACGAGCTGAACTTAAGCTGCAGTTAGGACCCTGTTTATAAATGAACAGAGCTGGAATAATTGCCAGCTAAAGAGTTGTGTCTGAGCACAGGAGGGCTTTAAAACTAGCTCATTCAAATTTTTAAAAGGCAAGACAAGCCGAGCCTGATTAAGCTCTTAGTATGGGCAATGAGTTACAGCAAAAGAGTGATTGTGTAGATATTTGGATATATTGATTTATGGTTTATGGTGTGCCATGTGGTGAAGTATGGTATTTGGCAAGGCTTGCCATCTTAGTGCCAAATCTTGTACCAGTACTACATTGGTATGTTCAGTCTGCAAGTCGGTTTAGTATAACAATGTTTCGGTACTGGTACTGATATGATATAGCATGTTCATTCCAGGGCAGTACAAATGAATGAGGAATCAAGCATAAATCAAGCCTCCTCTATGCGTGCGTGTGTCTGAGAGAGAGAGAGAGAGAGAGAGAGAGACCGCAAGATCTTACTTTAGGGTGCAAACGATTATGTGTAATATGATTACATATGCCTGCAAAGTCTGAATACAATCCCTTTATTATTAGGAAGGATGGTCATTGTTGTTGCCCCTTTCAAAACAATTCAAAGAAAGAAGCCAGGGGAAATGTAGAGAAAGGAAGAAGCATTGTTTAGATTTATTTTCCAATTCATTGCTTTATTATTGGAAGAATGGGCCATAATTTAACATGCGACTGGTCTTTTTTCTATTGGAAAATTAATCATCGGACCATTAATGAGCATTCTAATTCAACAGTAGTATTCTTGAGCAAGCAATCTCTAAGCAACTAGAGACAGCATTTGAGGAGAGAAACAAAACCAGCCACGTTGCCCCGCAGAAGTCGCGCATGAGTTGGCCGGCTTCTTTCGTTGGACTTTCAAGCTGGGCATGATAAAAAAAAATAATTTCACTTTTCATATCTGTTACCGTTGGAAAAGTGCCAGTAGGCTAGCAACCAATTTTAAAGATACACAATTCACTATTTCCACTTTTCACTTCTCCAATGTAAGTTAAGTAGCAATCTCAAGCCCATAATTGTGACAGACGTTTCCAAACTGCAACTAGCTAGCTCTCTATTTCCATTCTTCTAACTGCTTTGTTTCATCTGTAATTGGATGTTGAGGAAAAGCTCCATTTGGCTTATAAAGAACTTCGAATATCCCTTTCATCTTTGCTTGCCAGCCTACTTAACATCCCAGGTGATTATTAGCTGCATCATGAGCTTAATACCTGCCCCAATGCACATCAAGCTTCAAAACAAAAACAAAAAGAAGGCACATAAAATTGATCAGATTCCCAAATTTCATTCTGAATGTCGATCTCAGTAATCATGTATTATATCATGGGTCAAGACCGCTGCTCTTGCCCTGTCAAAATTTGAAAAACCAAAACATTTATTCGTAAAATTCCAACATGCAATTCTGAGATAATTTTTAGACTATGCAAGTAATAAGTACAACGAGGTTCTCAACTTGGATCAAACAATCATTGCATGAATTGCTACACATTGTAAGACCACAGTTTTTGAAGACACGTGATTGTACAGCAGAAAAATAGAAAACCAAGAAATAGGAGAACTCCTTGCTGTTTTCTTCATTTTTTTTTCATTTTTAAAGGAAAAAAATCTATAGATTAACCTATAATTGAAACAAATCAATCTGATTAATAAAACTTCAACTTGACAGCAACAAGAGACTTGAAGAAAATTCTACTGCATGGTTATATAAGTGCCATATATTTGTTAGGCCATCCCATTATCCCCCTCCTTTTAAGAGGTTCCCAACAACTATAACTCACGCCTCCCCTGCATCTGAAAGTCAAATGTGAGGGTTGATAAATATCATCCCACAGCTGAAACCAGCAAATTTCATGCTAATACACTTAACAATGAATTTCCTTGGCCACATGCCAAACAATTTGAGGGATCTCGATGTGGAAGCAACTCTCCTACTGATTCATTTTCTCCTGATCTTAACATTTAGAGTCCACTGAACCCTTCCCTCTGGACGTGGAATTTCTCTTGGCAGGCGGAGGGGCACCTCATACTCTCCCAATGATGCAAGTGGCGATGGTAGATGCAGATTTTCTGGGTGGATGTTAATGCAAAGCTGTCTTGCCACCTGAAAGGGATTCTATTAGAACCAATGCTACAGGATCAATTTTATTTGGAAAATGCAAGGCTAGAGAGAAGGAGAGAGCTTAGGCACAACCAATTTTTTTCATTCAGAAAAAAACAATCAAATTATTTACCAAAGAACCCAATTCCATGATCTAGCTATTATTTTTCAAATCTTGCATGGTTCATGCGATAAGGGTTTTTGAGAGTAATAATAAGTATCTAATGTGAGTATGCATTGTCCAAGAAATTATTTGACAATAAACTAGTGAGTTTTTAATTACTGTAGGTTTACATCAAGGATCTGCCTTAAGTCCGTATCTTTTTATATTAGTTATGGATGAATTAACCAAATATATTCAAAATAATATCCTATGGTGTATGTTATTTGCAGATGATATAGTATTGATTGATGAAACTAAATCTGGAGTAAATACTAAGCTAGAGATTTGGAGAGAGGCTTTAGAATTTAAAGGTTTTAAGATTAATTAATAGAACTAAAACTGAATACAGAAATGTAATTTTAGTGGGAGTAGAAATACAAATGAAGAAACATTAAAGATTGCAAGCCTAGAGATATTAAGGAGTGAAAAATTTAGGTATTTGGGATCAATTATCCAGCAAGAAGGTAAAGATGTGAATCATAGAGTTAAAGTATGATGGATTAAGTGGAGGAGTGCTTCGAAAGTATTGTATAATCGGCACATCCCATTAAAATTGAATGAAAAATTTTATAAAACTGCTATTAGGCTGTTATACTATATGGAACAGAGTGTTGGGCAATATTGAAACATGTGAATAAATTAAGTGTAACAAAAATGCGTATGTTAAGATGGATATGTGGTAAAATTTTAAAAGATAGAATTAGAAATAAACATATAAGATAAATGATAGGAGTAGCCTTAATTAAAGATAAAATGAGAGAAAATCGATTATGATGGTTTGGACATATACAACGTAGACATTTAGATGCTAGTAGAAAGAGTGATCTTTTAACAATTTATGGTAAAAATAGAGCTAAAGGTAGACCTAAGCTAACATGGATAGAAATAATTAAAAAAGATATAACTATTTATAATTTAAATATCGACTTGGTCCTGAATAAAGAAGTGGAGGAAGCAGATTCATGTAGCCGACCCCATGTAGTTGGGAAAAGGCTTAGATGAGTTGAGTATAAAAATCATGTGTAAGGCATAGAAAATATAAATATTTAAATTAAAACTTTATGATGACCACAAGTAGAGCTCTTATTTGAGGGATGTTCATCGTCCTGATGATCACTGAAATCCCACCTCTTGTTTTTGTCTTGTTTATCTAACAGTTGAACATGGAAGGCGGTGGGTCATGCAGGAAGGCACAAAAGGCCTTGAGCATTTGTCCAACATGTGATATTTCAATATGAATGTAAATGATTAAGAAGAGTGACTTTAATTTAAGAACTTGCCGTTCAGCTATATCCTATAAGTTAATAGTTCTGCACTGGTTTTAAGGATGGGAAGGACAACAAGATTAAAACAGGTCTACTTGAAAACTGAAACAAAGTTAACATCTTTATCCTTCTACATATAGCAAAGTTGTGTAAAAGCAAATGCTAATCAGCAATAAAGGGTAGTAGGCATACCTCAGCCACAAGTTCCTCCTTCGTCACAGGCGTACGCAATTCATTGTCAACCTTAATGAACCTTCTCAAAACCTACAATTATGTTTGCAATAGTCAAAATAGCATAATTTATGATAATATTGAAAATTGATGCTAAAGTCAAACAGAAGCTTTTAGCATCAACTAGTCATTAGGAAAAGCACAACCCAGTACACAAGACTCTTGCTGCACCGATGTAGGGTCTGAAGAGAGTCAGATGTACACAGGCTTAGATTTGCACATAGAGAGGTTCTCTTAGTGTTCCAAATCCATGATACTCGTGTTACAATGGAGCAACCTTACCATTGAACGAAGGTTTGCCCTCAATTAGTCAGTTAATGCTAAGATTCTACACAAATTGTTTAGCAAGTGGGCAGAGCATCTCTTTACATGCCAGTACATTTAAAGTTAACAAAGTGAAAATGAGTTCTTGGTCAGATTCTAATAAATCGCAATCTTGCATATTCTCACATATGACGAGCATAGAAATGAATTAAAACTAGCAACTCGATCAAATTTCCCAACAATGAATTATATCCTCACATTCTCTTTATGATTTTCCACAAAGTAGTTTAAATGGAAGCTTGCCATCTAGACATAAAATATAAGCCAATATGTGTTATGCATGTGAAGACATGAATTTTAGCCCATGCACTGGACAAAAATAATGTAATGCCAATTTCATCTTAAGAAAGCTTAATCATTTTGCCTGGACTCCAAAAATTGGTTGCCATCACCAACCAGCACATTCAAAAAAAAAGAGTCACAACCGAAAAAATCATGCCAATCGGATTAAAATTTTAATGAAGTAAAAAAGTCATTCTGTTAATTTTCGAAGCCCTTTAATTCACAGTGGCTAGAAAGGTATAACTTAACATTATTAATACATTTTGACTAGTAAAAAACAACAAAGAGTAGGAAGACATTTCAAGGCCACCAGCAAGCTCACAAACTGATGATACCAATAAACATGGTAACTCATATTATACCAACTTTAAATATGAACAATCATGTCTTGCCAACTTACAGCATCACCTTCCTGAGAAAAATTCTCACTGAATACAAGAACATGAAAAACGGGCAACACATACTGTTTATGTTCAAAGTTGTCATGTGAGTCCAGTACGATAATGGGTTCATCCCTTCATCACTGATTAAAGTTACTAGAATCATTATGACCAATGTGGCGGATTTAATCTTTAATATGGGACCAAACAGCAAGTTGAGAAGACCATGCACTTACATATATTGAAGAAGGAATACCGGACAACTTAAATGAGTATCCCATTAATTAAGATTGGGGACATTATTCAACTCATCCAAAAATTAAGGTTTCTCTACATTTAAGAGTAAAGGAGAATCATTCAATGATGGTAACAACAATTACAAGAAATTTTTTGTTCATCTCCTCAACCTTAAGCTGATTTACCATGCAATTGCTTTCTCTTCTTGATAACCAACGAAAAATTTGACTATTAGGAGAGGTGGGAGAGCCCTTGGCCATGATGACTAAGGTTTTACAATGTGTATAATGATCTAAGAATAGATATACACAGAATAAGTTTTCCACCCATTCTGTTATCTACATTGCTTAGGCTTCTATTAATTAGAATACAAATCATCCATAATCCACTACAGAAATTCAATGAAACAAAATGTATATTCATCCAAATCACAAGTTTCTGATCATGATTGCAAGAATGAAGTGCACCAAAATGGCATCAAGCTAGCAAGTCCATAAAAGCAAAATTATTTTCATCAACCTTGTAACAAATGCACATTTTAAAATGTGGTTCGCACTGCTGCATATATGCTTGCATATGTGTATGCGATCCACATTGGCTGCATGCAATATTGCATGTGGTCATTCCATGCCAGAAAGATGATCAACCTAGGATGATCAATGTAGCAGTGCATGGCCACATATGAGCCTGCTTAGTATCAAAGGCTGCAAGTGTGAACCCACTTGGCAATGAGTTTGAAGACCATCCCATTTCAACCAAAAATACAAGCAGGTATCTAACCTTCCTTCTGGAAATCCAATCCCCTTTTTTGCATCAAAACCAGCCAGCCGGAAGTTGAATTGCAACCTGGTGACCATTTTCAAAAAGCACATGGAGCTAGATATGTACATCCCGTTCATGCAGGCCAAGTGGGTACAAGTTGATAGTTAAGTTTGAGGTGGGGCCCATTACTAGTATTAATAATATTAAAATATTGATTATATTATAGTAATTGCTATTTGTTTTAGATACCAAGTAATGAGCACTAATTATTAGTTGTTAGTTGTTTTTAGTATTACTATTATCCATCCATAAAAAGATACTATCATTATTATTATTTTTAGTACTTAATATATTATATTTATCTTTAAATAGTTAGAAAACAGTATTTAAAAAATAGTAGCACATATGCACCAGCATATGTATCCTACATACCATATGTGCAATATGAAGTCCCTTGATTGCTTGCATATCAATGGCCATTTTTTTAAACACTGCAGATCATTGTGACAAAACTCCCAAGAGAGAGAGAGAGAGGACAAGTTGTAGCAAATTGCATCACATAGTGACTTGTTAACTGCAAATTTAACGAGTGTCTATCATGAAGACTTGGCTAGCAATCTACCGTAATCTCAGAGTTGATAGGTTGAGAGCCAAGAATGCCACTAGAAATTACAATCACATGGTATATGCTACAGCTCATAACACAGAGAAAAAATGTAAATCGTCACCAAATATATACCAGGAGAGCATTATCAAGACGTTTTGCTGCTGCCTGATATTCTTTCATTTTATCCTCCTTTTGCTGTTCCAGGGAAAAAGAAAAAGAAAAAAGAAATCACAACATGTTAAAAACCTAGCATAAGAAAGGTAAAAGGCATCAATATATGTAATGAAAGGTGAAATTGGCACTCCATGAATCCTACTACATTAGAAGAAAATGACTAAAAATTGATCATATCAGGGGACCATAATTTGGTACATTGATTTGGGTTGGGGGGGGGGGGGGGGGGAGGGGGGATGAAGAAGGCTAAGTTCAAATAAGAAGAAAACAGTACAGGTTATCATTAACAATCAAATGCCTGGTAGGGCAAAAAGGTAACAGATCACTAACACAACAAACCTAATTAGGAAGCTATAAATAAAATTCTATCACAATTGCAATACCTCAATACTAGTATTTAACATATTTACAAATATTAGAGCCAATACTTTTGAAATGATAGCCCAAACTCCAGGTATGATCTAGGAATATGGATAATCAAATAACATTTTTTTATGGTAATAATCAAATAACATTTAAGTTTTACTAAAGGCCACATGATTCAATTACTATTGTGCAAAGATTCAAGTGGTGGTGCATGGCAGTCCGCATCAACTCTACAGTAATGTAGTGGTAAAGTACTAGTGCTAACAGGCTCCTCAGCGCCTTACTGTGTCAACAAATGGTTCATCACTCTTTCGATGTGCCTGCACAAAGAGGTGCACCTTGTGACAGTACAACACTGTATCAGCAAGGTACTGCTATAGCCTTCTAGGTACTAGTAGGCCTGTCAATAGGTAAGGTCCTAACCTGACTTAACCAAACAACAATTCCAAAAACTGATTTGATAATTGCAACCCAAAGACCCTAAACCCAATTTCATGACTTGTCTGTGACCTAACCCAACCCTTTATATTTTGACCAATGGTTTGAGAGGAGAAATCTATTCTCTAATCTCCTCTCCTCCATAGTCTCCATGCTGCTGCCTCCCAACTCTTGCAAACACCATCCGTCACTGATGACAACCTCCTCCACTAATAATCTCCTCCATTGTTGCTTCTTCTATCTGCATCTCCGCCTCCCACTCCTCTGACTACCAAAGCTTCCATGGCATTGCCACCAATATCCAGGCAAGCACCTCTTTCAAGCTTCAGCTTTGTCTAGCTGGAGAAATCAAAGAATGGGGAGTTCTTCCATCACCTACACTTTTTCTTCCAACATGCAAAGGATTTCTCTGTTACCATACCTAGTTCTTTTTGTTCGTCATGTGTAGGTTACCATCATTGGATGCAAGACAGATCATGAAGACTGCAAAGTTACTTGACATTCCACTATTCGAACAATATGACCATGTTCAGGTGTAAATATAGATAGTTGGAAGAAACTACGGAAGTTAAATATAGCATATGAACTTGCAATTAGTGAGACAAGTCAAATAAGTAACAATTATGTACTTCCCGTACTTCTCCCCTAAAACAAAAGGCAGCACATGATAGGGGTAAACATTGAAAAATTAATCAGGTTTGCTCAAGGACAAGAAGTGTATTAATTATCACTTATAAGTTCCGGTTTATCGGTTTCCTCCCTGTGACATCCTGTTTCTTGATCATGCAAATTTTCTACGTTTCATAGAATGGATGAGTGATCGAGATGTGCATTTCTTAAGAATTTTGTGCAAATAAAATATGTATAATGCATTGTCACATATTCTAAAACATACTGTTGAGGTGGTATCAATGTTTACATAGACAAGTGGTACTTCATTGGAAATGGATTTATTTGGAGGGAAATTTGCAGATTATGACAAGGAGGGAGAATGCTCAATTGGGCTTCATTGATTATGTTCTCAAGCAGCTCATGACTTGGTGACTAGACAAGCAATATTTAACTTTTGAGTGGAGGTCAATAAGGCTGGTTGAATGCATCCCTTCTACAGGGTTGAATCATTGACACATTTTATTGTATATTTACAAGTAAAGAAGAATGAATAATATCATGAGAGAACCTATGTTTGATATTAGTACTTATGGAAAGGCAATATCACATGATTAAACAAAAAATTGTCATAACTTACTGAAATAACTGATCTTTGATATAAAAAACTTGCCTACGACAGACTTTATTGATGAGGTGTAAAATCCATATAATATGAATCTAAGTTATATAGGTGATGCCGCATTGGATGGAGATGGCATACATAGTTATTATGAAGGTATCAACTTGATGATTCTGAAATATCAGAATATTATTTCAGTTACACTATTTCTTGGTACATCTTAGGTTAATGTTTGATTGCTCATGAAACAAATATTTACTTCATTTTTTTCTGTTATCCTCTCATAATTTGTTTCTGGAAGCAGGAATTCTAAATTTGAAATACAAAACATGAAACTCTAGCATTGTGCTTTAGTCTCTTAATGCAGGAGGCAGCAGAGGTTTTGCCAGCATAGCTGAACCAGCTAAGAGCTGAAGAGGAGATGGAGAGAAGGAAGAGGCAAGAGAAAACAAGAAAAGGGAAGGCTGCAACAAAATCAGTGAGGATTAAGAATTCATTGACCGTAACGTCTCATGCACTTCCCTGAATCAAGCGGTAGCGACCATAAAATTGTTGTCAAGATCAGCACATAAAACTTATATATCTTATCTTTCATTAAATGATACACAATGAGCATAAGCAAATTAGTAGCTAGTGCTAAACTCAATTGAATGACAAAAAAGATGTAGTTCTAGAGATAAAAGGACTGGATAAAAGTCATTAATTAATTAGCATTCAATAATTGGGAACTTATCATGGTTTAACCTGGGAAGGTGGTTAGATGTATCTGTATCTCTCTTAAGCTATACAATCACCAACTGATCTTGAAATTGATTATATTCAAATTTACAGGGATGTACCAAGCAAATGGCATTGCATTCAAAATATTGGCAGTTGCATGTGATACATGAACAGTGTTTCTGTACCAAGGCCACTAGTGACTGAGAAAGCCTATCTTTGTTATAGGATACCAAGATGGAAACTTCTAACATTTGTTGCAAGATGTGGCACTTGTCTACTGATTACAGCCTGACAGGGTCTTGGCCTAATTAAATACAGCTAGCTAGTAAGCCTATTAATCTCTCACGTGCTTGGCATCATAACAGTGCTGTTGATTTAATAATCAGAACATGACCCATTGATCAATTACATTGGTTGAAGTAAGATGGTTTGTATGAATTAAAACTGATATATCCACCTAATGCAACAGAAGAAAATGGGTCTGGTTACAATCAGCTATCAATTGTCTCTCTGTGAATCAGTTATTAATAAGCAGTTTGGAAACCCAAATTGGTTTGAGGTCCCCAGTTACAATCAGGCAATGAACCAACTCACTAACAGGCCTAGGTACTGGCACAGGTACTAGTGCATCAAATTTATGTTATTGTTTTGCACAAGTCTGGTTACCTGTTTTTAGAATTCTAGATTTAGTCAAGGAGCCTCCACTGACTCACACTGTTAGACTGCACATAATCATGGGTTCTTTAGGTAGCAAAAATGCTATGGGAAAGATCAGCCAGAGTTGGGTCTTGCATGGCGAACTTGACCACCTCTAAAAAGTTGTTTGGATAAATAGAAATACAACACAAAAGAATCAAGCATATTTAAAAAAATATTTGGATTATCAATCATGGGGATGACATTTCAGTTAGGCTACCTGGGTTGTATGTTATGCAAAGGAGATAAATTATACTTTACGCATATCAAACTTTTCTTTTCCCAATTCACCTATGTTCTTGAAGTCTTGCAAAGACTTAAATGGTTGCTTCCTAACTGCATGAGCTTAAATTTTATAACCATTAGTGTCAGTTTTAAATTTTATGATATGAAATGTTAGACGGTTAAAAAATTATATATACACAAAATGAATGCGGCTAAAATAAGAATATTGGATCAATATATGGTAATACAACAAAAAACAAAATAAAAAATAAAGTCATTCGTAAAAAGATGGAGGTAGCATCAATTGAGAATAAATTGAGAAAAGCACAACATATATTGTTTGGACATTTGCAACATAAATCTAAACATGCACATATGCAAAAGAGTGATTCGATACAATTAGAAGAAAAAAAGACATAAATAGATCGAAAATTACATAAAAGTGATAAAAAAGATTTAATATCTTTGCATCTTATAGAAAATATAACTCTAAGCCAACCAAAATGAAGAAAAAGGATCTATGTAGTCGGTCCCAACTAGTTTGGGATTAAAGCTTTGTTATTATTATTTTTGTACATTTGGCTACATATTCATAGGGCATCCATTCTGATTGTGTGCATTTAGCATTATGTACACCTCATTTGATACATCTATTCTCCTAAACCTATAAGGTATCAGCTACGAAAGCCACTGTACTTTAATTTTTTTTTAAGGATAACAGGCGATTTCCCTTTTTTTTTTTTTTAAGGGGGAGGGCGGTGCCTTTTCTCTTTAGAGGTAACCTTTAAATAATTATCACAATAGGATTTTCAACATGATCAATCACATCATCTAGTCTATTTGGTAAAAATATAACACTTTCAAAGTATTAAATGAGATAACTCATTGATGCAATTCAAATATGGATTCGCCAAAAACCCTGAATACCCTTTACCCTAACTACTTGCTAAAGTTCTTATAATTGATTCAATCATAGATCAACTCTATGTCCACAGACTGTTCCATATTCTTTTGTCATACCTCTAAACCCTTAAATGAAATGTAAGGCCATGTTTTCCCCACATTGCATCAAATTGCATCCAAGACCCAGCACACAAGAAAACCTTGTGAAATCATTACATACATCATCCCTCAAATGTCAAAAAACTTCATGGATATGCTTTTTACTAACACAACGGGATATCTCAAACCCTAAAATTAGGAGGATTCCTGTAAAGAGTAACATCAACCTACCTTTTTTTTTAAAAAAAAAGAGAAATTTAACCTGAATTTACCTTAATAAAAAAAGAAATTTGTTTTAGCTTTGAATTACATTAGAAAGAAATTGATTCTAAGAGAAATTTTCTAATAACAATATTATAAACATTTTAATGGACACTATATTTCAAAAATAGAAGATGAAGTATCAAACTACCATCCTTCTAAGTGCTTAAAGTATGATCCATGACTAATTTATGGAAAAAGAATAAACAGATGAAAAGAAAAACACCATCCACAAATAAAAGGAAAAAATAGCTTGCAACATCATTAGTAGCAGTAGAACAACAAATAATAACTATTAACCAGAAATCATCAATTGCACACGCCAAACAAAAGCACAAGACATTTAAGTTCGTGCCAAGAAAGTTACAAAAAATAAACTATGACATGGCATAAGTTTTACCAGAAATGAAAGAAGTACCCAGAAAATACTTTAAAATAGTAATATAATTACAGGGTAAGGAAATGCAGAGCTAACACCAAAGTAAACCACCCACCCTAGCAGTATCATCAAGGGCCTTTCCTGACATCTGATCTTGCACAGGATCCTCCTTGGTCTTTGAAACTTCTGTCACAGTTTCTGCTTCTTCACGTTGGTAAAGCTGTTCAAACAATTTAGTATATTTATGAGATCCAAAAAGCTAACATGAGCAAAGTTGCAATCCTTCTATTAGTTCATGTTGATTATTGTATATGAAGCTGGAGAATGCAGAAGCAACTCAGAAGATTTCAGTCATAAGTTGTTGATGAGACATCTAATTAAAGGAACCACAAGAATTAAATTTGCAAACAAACTTAGTCTGTGCAAGAAAGGACTGAATTTTCAGTTTATCAACATCATTGGAAATGAAGCTGGAAAAGAAAAAAGAAATGTGCAAGAATGCAGTGCCAAGGTGCTTCTCAAATCTGCACAAGAAATGATCTAAGCAAGGGGCATGCTTTAATCAGCAGTCAAACTTAAAAAGCATCTGAAGCTCAAGGAGACAAATGTTTATTTCAAGTTCAAGGTTCTAGGAAACTGCATCAAGAACCATCACCAGCACCTGTATTGACCAATAAAACAGTATGCATTTTAAATGCAAGCCTACATTATAAGGGACAAAAACAAGCCAAGGTCATGGCTATTTTGAAATTAAACTTTTTGTCAGTTTTGCAATTAAAATATTATAAAATTTCAATTTAATGACAGTATATAAGTCAAAATTGGAACTAAAGATATGATAATGTTTACAAAAAAATCAACATTAGAATCAAACTTGGACAACATCAAGATCATCATGTGTCCAGATCCTAGTTGTAAGAAATTTCTGCTAATGTAATTGCTTCAAAGACTCACCGACAATGTTGCCCAGACACTTGGCATAGGTGTCAAAGTGTTTAAGTATCCAACCCAGTATTCTCCAAAAGAGGAAGACGCCATGTTAGCTCCAATGGTGAGACCAGCATCAAAGCTTACATGTGCAAGCTGAGGCATCAAACTGCTAGTCCAACTCATGACATAGTCAAGTTCATCCAGGTCAGACAGACAAGTACCTAGTACGGGAAGTGATTCTACCAATTTCCCAAGTTACAGATGTGATCTTTTCTTTCCCATCCTTCCTATCAAAGAAATAAATGGCTGCTCCTACCGCTTTGCCCAACAATTCAAACCCCTACCTCTATGTTCAATGAGGGAATTCGAGTCAGAAAAGGATAGAAGAATGGATATTTCAGAAACTTCTTTGGTGGCTTGTTCCTTAAAGCTTCACTGGCCTAGCTGCTGGACTGGCCAGCTTGACTGGTTGTGTTGGGCGTGGGTCTATTTCCTCTCTTTCCTGTTTTGCTTCTTTCTAGTTGTCATATGGCCTATCGGCCTACCACAGTTCCGTCTATCACAGTTTTTGTTCATCATTTTAGAGTTATGTTTACACAGTTTTTGTTTTGCTTTTGGCAGCTCTATCTTCAACTGTTCCAGCTGAACAAAGCCATTCCTACTTTTGGCAGTTCCAAGCTCTCTCTCTCTCTCTCTCTCTCTCTCTCTCTCTCTCTGCAGATGCTCTAGCTTGAGCTTCTTTCGAGGGAAGCTTTTTGCCGCCACTCTTGTCTCATATTATTCTTACTGTTTTTGGTTTCCTGTTCCTTTTCTTGTTATTGAAAACATCTTTATACATGTGTTACTGTTCTTGTCTGTCTCTGTTCTCCCTCTTTCCTTTCATGTAATCCTCTATCCTTTGTCCTTCTCTTCTCCTGTTCTCCTCCAAGCAATAGCAGCAATACGAGAATTGAAAATGAGATTTGGAGGGGCAGTTAGTAAGGTTAGCACTCTCTGTCCACATCTTTATATATGTGTTACTGTTCTTGTCTGTCTCTGTTCTCCCTCTTTCCTTTCATGTAATCCTCTATCCTTTGTCCTTCTCTTCTCCTGTTCTCCTCCAAGCAATAGCAGCAATACGAGAATTGAAAATGAGATTTGGAGGGGCAGTTAGTAAGGTTAGCACTCTCTGTCCATTGGTGAACAAGTTTCATTTGTTTGGTCATCTCGCAAATCAATCCAAATAATAGAAATCATTTTTCTTTTTCAAAAGCAAGAAAATACTATAAAACACCTTCTAGGCTCAAGGGAAGTTAATATATCGATAATTAAATGTTCTAATTTCTGAGTTCTTACTCAATGTTCTTACTATTGGTGTTTGCCTCCCCTTTGAATGCAAGTATCTAAAATTATTCCATACAACTTCCACTTAGTCACCACATATATCTCCTATCAAGTAGACAAGTTCAAGTTCCTATTCTTATAATCATAGAAACTTGATTTACTAACATTATGCAAGGGGGTTGCATTAGTTTCTATGTGGAATACGATACCCAATGCCCCAATACTCAAAAATGGTGGATGCCTCATCCCATCATGACTAGTAGGATTGTGTCCTATCTATCCCAACATTTAGAATGATGGGACGCCTTGCCATCGCATTGATATTTAAATTTTAAAACCTTGGTCCTCACTACCACAACTCTTTACTTACTCTAATCACTAGCAACTATGTCTTATGGTCTATTGAAGAAGTTAATATAGCAATAAACCAAGGTTTATTGGACTAAGAACCAAAATCATTTCGATACCAGACCATATGATTCAATATGAGGCGTATTTATCAAATTGACGGCATACCGATTATCTCACACTGAACCAATGATGTACCGATTAGGTAACATGGGGAGTTCCAACCCATAAAATGCCCCATACCGAACCAAATCGAGTGATTTGGCATACTATGGGATGGTTTGATATGGTACGAGACTGGTATGAGGTTTGTATCAGATGGTTTGGATTATACAGGTGATTCAGGATAACACCGACCCCATGTTGTTTCAAAATAGTGAACCATACTAATTCCATACCGATACAGTTCAATACATCGCAGATAAATGGATCAGTACAGTTTGGCATACCTTGCCATAAACAATCAATTAGCTTTATCTAACTATTAAAAATTCAGCATTGTATATTGTTGCTCGGTGTTCTTTCATATTAGGGATCACCTCCCCTCTAAATGCAAGTCCTACGTTTCTTCCACACTACTTCCACCTAATTTATCTGAAGTGTCTCCTCTTGAGTATCAACACCCCAAGCCCCTCTCCTTATTATAATAAAGTAATTGACTATTCATTTAACATGTCTCTTTCTAAGTGTGATTTATTGAACATAGTCATAGCATCTTGATTCTCTAATGATGATTCTCAACCATACCAAGTCTAAGCTTACTTTAGCCTAGTTTTTTCAAATCCTATCTTTTATGGTATTATCAACACTTTCACCCATTCATCTTGTCATTCTTATCTATATCTTTTTTTTCCCTATAAGGTGATATTGTAATTCATACAACATATGGTCCTCAATACTTTCACATATAAATTTTCCTAGGCATGTAGATAGACACATTGTACTTCAACTAATTCGCCTCATTTTATACTATTTGACTTTATAAACTCCAATTCTTTCTTAATAAATACAAGATAGCATAAAAATATTATACTAGAATGTCTCTTTGTCGTTAACTTTGATAGAGACACAACAAATTAACTTAACCTATACCATCCTAGTAAATTTTCCTTCATATTTTTGATTCTTTTCTTTGCTCTATTCAAACCTCATCAATATCTCCATTTTTATGTAATAATGTAAGACATCATAAAGATCATTGGATATCTCTTAGCTATCGATATTGACTAGGACCACATGTTCATTCGTGCTCCTAATAATTTTCATTATGATTTTTGCATATACATCCAGGAAAGTTTCCCTCAGAATTCTAGGCTTCCATAAATCATATTTTCATCTTATCAATTAAATGGCATGGTTTGCAATTGACATATGGTAACACCCAAGGTTTTAAATTATGTGGGGCATAGCACTCCTAGTTTTTCATGGAATGAAACGAGCTGTTGTCTCACTCTATCTTAACACTTGGGATGGGGAATGCCACAAGATGACACTTAACGGACGTTAAGACAATGGCAAGATAGTCTCATCTCAACATTTGGAACGATAATTCATCTAGGGTCTTGTAGGGGTAAGAGGACGTCCGACTGGGATGTGAAACCATGGTAAAACCTCTATCACACACATGGCAAAACGTCACTTCATGATACTCTAAATCTCTATTAATCCGTGTTATATTCAGTGTCTACAATGCTGCTACTATGGTACCGTTGAAAACATGACCATTGCATAAGAAAAATGAAGTGAGGAAACTCAGATATATTGTATTCATGGAATTTTATACGGCATGATATCCAGGTTTTCATGCAAATGGACATTCTGTTCATGATAAAGATTTTTGAAAAGCTGGTATAAGAAGTTATTTGCAACTACAGGTCAAATGAAGCTTGTAAGCATATATATATATATATATATATAACAATAGTCATCAAAGAAAGCTTAAATGAAGCTTGTAAGCATAAAAAACAGGCGCTGAGAATTTTTACCTTGCGCTGCTCTCTGATAAGGAAGGCATACTTTTCTATGTTCGGGACGGCGAGCAGCTTGGGCATCAAGTGGTTGCGGAAATGCCCCGGGGCCACCTTCACCGTCTCCCCGGCTTTCCCCAGCTTGTCGATCGTCTGAAAGCGAATCAAACAAGAAGAGAAACAGAGGAAAAGAGAGATCGTTAGTAAGTGGATGAGGAGGGGACGGATCCCATGGCCGAGGCAGGGTGGAAGCTGACCGTGGTGAGGATGACCTCCAGCTTCCGATATCTGAGGCCTTGGCTGGCGAAGAGAATGCGATTGGTGATGCTGGCAGCGGAGGAGGAGGTCTGGGCTCCAAGGAGGCGGCGAAGGGCGTCTCGTCCGCAGCGCACATGAGCCATTCGCTCTTGTGGGCGAGACGGAAACCTGGGGAATGTCGAGCCTTCTACGCTCTTGAACCGTGCCCTGGAACAAGACGGTGCTCATTATATATATATATATATATATATAATGTGCACGTGATTTGCACGTGATATGTAAATTGGACTGGAAACGTTAAAATAGAAATATAAAGCAAGAGAAATGCATAGAACTTATTTGCAAAATTTCTATTTCTTGTCTTTAATTAAATAATTAAATTAGTTAAACCTATATATATTTGGTTTTATTTTTTAATCTTTCAATTTAAAAAATAATCCTGACTGTATGAGTTTCACACAGATTTCAAATGTTCCTATATATAATAATTTTAATTATATTTTCTTTTAAAATATTAAAATATGCTTGACTGGATTCATATATCATTAGATTAAAAAATACTTTCGGTAACAACTCTAACTAGTTTTTTTATCTTAAAGTTTGCTAAACATTATAGAAGAAATGACAAAACTTGGAATGTGTTCTTTAATCAAGAACCAACCTATTATTTAAAAAAAAATCTAATTTAAAAACAAAAATTATAAATTACTTATTTTTGAATTCTTTTTAGGACCTAGAATTTCTTTTCATTGTATCAAATCTAAAATTTTGCCCACCATCTACATTTGCATATGTGTTTTTAGTAGTGATAGGGTCAGTTAACAGGCCCAAACGGCATTCTCAAATCAGAGAATGGAACGATATTATATTCGATATTCTGTTCGTCGAACACGACGTTCTGTTCTCAATAGCCCTGGGCAGTCGGAGAAAAAGGGGACGGTTCCTCCTTTGGGGGATCAAGCTCTCTGACGGTAGCCAGAGGCCAAAGGATAAAAGGGCTGGTGGTGAAAAGAGAAAGGGGAGAGCTCCGACAAGGGGACACGAGAGAAGCATGAGAGCAATAGATCGCAGTGGCTCCGCGCCGAACCCCCATGGCTTCGGATTTCCTCCTAATGACGAGCCAGTCGTCCGTCATGAGGCTCTCCTCCCCCGCACGAAGTCATGGACATCCCCGACTATCCCGGACATCCCCAGTTCCATCGCTTCCGGTCATCCCACGTAGACCCGCGCCCCGGCCCTGACCTCGTCGGCAATGACCCTCGGCTCCCGATTGCCTTGTCAGTCGGCTCATCCAGGTACATTAGGTACACGGGATAGCATGCATGTAATGGGGTTCAACAAAGGGGGAAGAGATCGTGGAATCTCTCTCTCAACGCCCTCACAGCAAGCTCCTCTCTCGACGACTTCACAGTGGCTCTCGGACTCCTCCGGCGACCCCCAGTTTCTCCATGTCCTCAACGGGCTCGACAGCTTCGTCCATGGTGGCCTCTGACTTTAACTCCAGGCTCTATCCCAAATTGGCTCCTACACAAAGGTCCTGACCCTGCTCCCGAGCTCCACAGCCCTTGCTCTGGCTCCAGACCACGTCGCCAGCCCCTTCTCTCCCAGCGAGCGGCCCTTACGATTGAATCTACTTCTCCAACTTCACAGCCTTGCTGCAGGCTCTCGGTGCCACCTCCAGCTTGTAGTCTTCCCCAACTACATCGTTCCGACTCCAAGGAGGCTCTTGACAATCGACTCTGGGTCACGGTTCCTGGCTCTATGCTCCTGAGTTCGGATGGAAGCCCCGACTCCAGCTTCTTGTCTCGTCCCGGGCTCCCAGCACCTGATCCCAGTCTCACGTGGCACCAGCACCGACTCCGCGGGCTCGGCGGCAACCAGCCTCGGCACCCGACGCCACGTCTTCATAGCATGGGCACTGTCCGACTCCATGGACAGCCCGGTGACTCCATCCTGACTCTATGCCTTCAGACGGCTCTGGACAATGTCAACTCTGTGTCACCACGCCTTGTCTCTTACATCGACCTCAGTCGACGACTCCATACCAACGCTATCTCCAGATCAGGACTGACGCCATGTGTCCCTAGGCCCCGACTATGGATCACATCTCTCAACTGCACTCCGAAGATGGGTCCCCAGCTTAATTTCGGAGAGGAGCTAGCCATCAGCAAACTCCAGGATCCGTCCTAACTACCCCGGGCTTCGCCTCAGGATGCCAACTTTCCTCTCTCCCTTTCCCTCTCTCTGCCGCATTTCAGGACCAGAGCCGAGTTTCGAGTCCAATTCTTCGTCCAGGGCTGCTCACATACGTGGATCCAAGGAAGGCATGTGTGAGTTCCCACCATGTAGCGCTCGACCGTATCGCTCCCCTCGGCCTCGATCCCAACCGCGTCGGCCTCGGCTTTCTCCACTCAGCAACGGCTCACCCATCGTTTACAGAACTCATCCTAACAAGAGAGATTCGACTGTTCCAACGGAACGAGGTAAAAGGGCCCCCCCAAGACAGGTATAAAAAGAGGATCCGAGCTCAACGCTGGGAATCCTCTCTGAGATCTCTCTCTCTTTCTCGATTACTCTAAAAAATTCATGTTCTACGGACCACTGACTTGAGCGTCGGAGGGTCCCCGCCGGAGCTACCGGCCCGGGGCTTTTCGTAGGTTCTCATAGGAAGAAGGCGACCATCCTGCATCCCTGAAGACTACAGAAACCTCAACTCACCATGCACTCATCGCAAGTGATTTGGCAGCAAAGATTGGCGCGCTAGGAAGGGGGGCGATCAGCAATGCTGGTTTGTAGATCCTCATCCCTTTTTATCAAAATGGTGGATTATGAAGATGGTGGTGACAAGAATCCTGGAAGCTCTCACCAATTGCGCTGGGGGGCACCGTCAACGAGCTGAACAAAAGCTTCCACTCGCTCTTTGGCCACTGTTCAGGCCAGCCGTCCTTCATCCTGCCAGGAGTCTCCTAGCAAGAGGTCTACCATCATCGAGCTCATCAGCGACTTAAAGCTCAGAGAGCATCACTCGCCGCCCAAGCAACCTTCTTTCTCTCCTACGGATGGCGACGCAGAGGGAGGCCCAAGTAAGGGCAGCGGTACTCCACTCCAACCAACTTGATTCCCTGGGGGGCAGACCACCAGCGAGCGGAAGCGCTCAAGCCCGTAGAAGGAAAACAAGGGTACCGCAGAGCTAAGTACGCTACGCTTAAGACTTTTTCTTTCATTGATGCTTAAAAATGTCACACAGGGAAGATCAACCAACCTCGCGTTAGCGTCTCCAAAGCCCAAAGACTGACTCCAACGCAGGCAGCAAAGATCGTTGGTGCAAAAAAAAAGGCACCTGAGCCTGGTCCAAGCACCCTCAGGTCACCCTCCGGCGTTAAAAGGCACCTGAGCCTGGTCCAAGCACCCTCAGGTCACCCTCCGGAGTTAAAAGGCACCTGATGACTCTCAACTCTCATGTCACCCTCCGGGGTTAAAAGGCACCTGAGCCTGGTCCAAGCACCCTCATATCACCCTCCGGGGTTAAAAGGCACCTGAGCCTGGTCCAAGCACCCTCAGGTCACCCTCCGGGGTTAAAAAGCACCCGATGACTCTCAACTCTCAGGTCACCCTCCGGGGTTAAAAGGCATCTGAGCCTAGTCCAAGCACCCTCAGGTCACCCTTCGGGGTTAAAGGCACCTGAGCCTGGTCCAAGAACCCTCAGGTCACCCTCCGAGGTTAAAAGGCACCTGAGCCTGGTCCAAGCACCCTCAGGTCACCCTCCGGGGTTAAAAGGCACCTGAGCCTGATCCAAGCACCCTCAGGTCACCCTCCGGTTAAAAAGCACATGACGACTCTCAACCGAGGTTAAAGGCTCCCGAGCATGGTCCCATCCCAACGACTCTCGGGTCACCCTTCGGGGTTCAAAAGGCTCTCGACGGCCTCAACTTTGCCTCAGCGGCTTCGTCACAGCCTCAACGGCTTCAACTCTGTATCAGTGGCCCTCGGCCCTGTCTCCTCTCTTTTGGCGGACGTCTCAGCCCCGTGGTACTTGGCCTCAGACATGTACCATCGGTATCTCAGCCCGAGTCTCCCCTTGGCACCCAAGCCCGGCTTCGCGTCGGCACTCTAAGCCCGAGTCTTCCCTCGACACTCAAGCCCGGCTCCGCATCGGCACTCTAAGCCCGAGTCTCCCCTCGGCACTCAAGCCCGACTCCGTGTTGGCACTCTAAGCCCGAGTCTCCTTTCGGCACCCAAGCCTGACTCCACGTCAGCACTCAAGCCCGGCTTTGCATCGCCACTCAAACCTGACTCCGCATCGGCACCGAAGCCCGACTCCGCGTCGGCACTCTAAGCCTGACTCCGCGTCGGCACTCTAAGCCCGAGTCTCCCTCAGCACTCAAGCCCAACTCCGCATCGGCACTCTAATACCAAGTCTCCCTCGGCACTCAAGCCCGACTCCGCGTTGGCACTCTAAGCCCGAGTCTCCCCTCGGCACCCAAGCCCGGCTCTGCGTCGGCACTCAAGCCCGGCTCCGCGTCGGCACTCAAACCCGACTTCGCGTCGGCACCGAAGCCCGACTCCGCATCGGCACCAAGCTCGGCTTCGCGTCGCACTCTAAGCCCGAGTCTCCCTCGGCACTCAAGCCCTACTCCGCGTCGGCACCGAAGCCCGACTCCGCGTTGGCACCCAAGCCCGACTCTGCATTGGCACTCTAAGCCCGAGTCTCCCTCGGCACTCAAGCCCGACTCCGCATCGGCACTCTAAGCCCGAGTCTCCCCTCGGCACTCAAGCCCGACTCTGTGTTGGCACTCTAAGCTCGAGTCTCCCCTGGCACCCAAGCCCGACTCCGCGTGGCACTCAAGCCTGGCTCCGCATCGGCACTCAAACCCGACTCCGCGTCAGCACCGAAGCCCGGCTCCGCGTCGGCACCCAAGTCCGACTCCGCGTCGGCACTTTAAGCCCGAGTCTCCCCTTGGCACTCAAGCCCGACTCCGCATCGGCACTCTAAGCCTGAGTCTCCCCTCGGCACCCAAGCCCGACTCCGCATCGGCACTCAAGCCCGACTTCGCATCGGCACTCAAGCCCGGCTCCACATCGGCACTCAAACCGGACTCTGGTCGGCATCGAAGCCCGAGGCCAGCTCGGCACCAAAAGCCCGAGCCCAGCTCGACACCTACGCCAGACTCGTGTCGGCACCAAAGCCCGACTACGCGTCGGCACTTGAAGACCGACTCCGCACCGGCACTTAGCCCGACTCCGCATCGGCACTTAGCCTGACTCAGCGTCGGCACTCAAGCCCGACTACGCATCGGCACTTGAAGACTGACTCCGCGCTGGCACTTAGCCCAACTCCACGTCGGCACTTAGCCCGGCTTAGTGTCGGCACTCAAGCCTGACTTAGCGTTGGCACGGAAGGCCGACTCCGCATCAGCACTCTAAGTCCGAGTCTCCCTCGGCACCTAAGCCCGACTCCGTGTCGGCACTCAAGCCCGAGTCTCCCCTCGGCACCCAAGCCCGACTTCGCGTCAGCACTCAAGCCTGGCTCCGCGTCAGCACTCAACCTTGACTCCGCGTCGGCACTCAATCCTGACTCCGTGCTGGCACCTAAGCTCAACTCCACGTCGGCACTTAGCCCGACTCCGCATCGGCACTGGAAGCCCGACTCAGCGTCGGCACCGAAAGCCCAACTCAGCGTCGGCACTTGAAGACCAACTTTGCATCAGCACTTGAAGACCGACTCCGGGTCAGCACTCCAAGCTCGAGCCTCCCCTCGGCACCTAAGCCCGACTCAGCGTCGGCATTGGAAGCCCGATTTGGCAGAAAGCCCTAAGATAACTCACAACTGAGAGAAGCCAACTCCTCAGCTCACAGTTGACGGTCACCCACCTCCAAATCTCATGACAAAGAAGACCCAAAGTCAACTCACAGTCAGGAGTCGGCCCCGCCCCGACATCATTTTGTCCCGCTTAACCGCGACACCTTCGCTCGGCCTCACACGGCCTCGGTACTCTACTACCCCTTTTGGCCTCATACTGCCTCGACACTCTGCTGCCCCCTTCGGCTTCATACGACCTCAGCCTTAGTGGCTCTACCTCCTTGGCCTCATTCGGCCTCGGCTCCACTCGGTCCTAGTCGGCCTCGATCCCAGTCAACCTTCGCTCGGCCACCTTGGCCTCAGCCCTAGTGGCTCTGCCTCTAGCCTCATACGGCCTCGGCACTCGGATGTCCCCTCGGCCTTATACAGCTTCGGCCTCAGCCTTTGCGGCTCCGTCTCTTTGCCCCGACGGCTCTCTCAACCTCAATGATTTTATTGCAGCCTCGTCGGCTCTATCAGCCTTAAAGGCATTATAGTAGCCTTAGCGGCTCTACCTCTCAAGCTCAGCGGCATTAGTGCAACTCCATCGGTTTTATTTTTTCCTCGTCGGTTAGTTGATGAGCATCCCCCCCAAGAGAACTTAGCATGCGATACTGAGTGGCAGGTAACTTACTCTCAAAACTGCCTAAAATTTTACACTTCTTGAGCAGGTATATCCTGCATTAACCAAGCTCAAAAAGTGTGGGGGGCATCTGATAGGGTTAGTTAACAGGCCCAAATGGCATTCTCAAATCAGAAAATGGAACGATATTATATTTGATATTCTGTTCATCGAACACGACGTTCTGTTCTTAACAGACCTGGGTAGTCAGAGAAAAAGGGGGACGGTTCCTCCTTTGGGGGATCAAGCTCTCTGACGATAGCCAGAGGCCAAAGGATAAAAGGGCTGATGGTGAAAAGAGAAAGGGGAGAGCTCCGACAAGGGGACATGAGAGAAGCATGAGAGCAATAGATCGCAGTGGCTCCACGCCGACCCCCATGGCTTCGGATTTCCTCCTAATGACGAGCCAGTCATCCGTCATGAGGCTCTCCTCCCCTGCACGAAGTCATGGACATCCCCGACTGTCCCGGACATCCCCCAGTTCCATCACTTCCAGTCATCCCATGTAGACCCGCGCCCCGGCCCTAACCTTGTCGGCCATGGCTCTCTGCTCCCGGCTGCCTTGTCAGCCGGCCTCATCCAGGTACATTAGGTACACGGGATAGCATGCATGTAATGGGGCTTCAACAAAGGGGGAAGAGATCATGGAATCTCTCTTTCAACGCCCTCACAGCAAGCTCCTCTCTCGACGACTTCACAGTGGCTCTCGGACTCCTCCGGCGACCCCCAGTTTTGCCATGTCCTCAACGGGCTCGACAGCTTCGTCCATGGTGGCCTCCGACTTCAACTCCAGGCTCTATCTCAAATTGGCTCCTACACAAAGGTCATGACCCTGCTCCCAAGCTCCACGGCCCTTGCTCTGGCTCCAGACCACATCGCAGCCCCTTCTCTCCCAGCGAGCGGCCCTTGCGATTGAATCTACTTCTCCAACTTCACGGCCTTGCTGCAGGCTCTCGGTGCCACCTCCAGCTTGTAGTCTTCCCCAACTACATCGTTCTGACTCCAAGGAGGCTCTTGACAATTGACTCTAGGTCACGGTTCCTGGCTCTATGCTCCTGAGTTCGGATGGAAGCCCCGACTCCAGCTTCTTGTCTCGTCCCGGGCTCCCAACACCTGATCCCAGTCTCACGTGGCACCAGCACCGACTCCGCGGGCTCGGCGGCAACCAGCCTTGGCACCCGATGCCACGTCTTCATAGCCTGGGCACTGTCCGACTCCATGGACAGCCTGGTGACTCCATCCTGACTCTATGCCTTCAGACGGCTCTGGACGATGTCAACTCCGTGTCACCACGCCTTGTCTCCGACACCGACCTCAGTCGATGACTCCATACCAACGCTATCTCCAGCTCAGGACTGACGCCATGTGTCCCTAGGCCCCGACTATGGATCACATCTCTCAACTGCACTCCGAAGATGGGTCCCCAGCTTAATTTCGGAGAGGAGCTGGCCATCAGCAAACTCCAGGATCCATCCCAGCTACCCCGGGCTTCGCCTCAGGACGCCAACTTTCCTCTCTCCCTTTCCCTCTCTCTGCCGCATTTCAGGACCAGAGCCGAGCTTCGAGTCCAATTCTTCATCCCGGCCTGCTCACGTATGTGGATCCAGGGAAGGCATGTGTGAGTTCCCACCATGCAGCGCTCGACCGTATCGCTCCCCTCGGCCTCGATCCCAATCGCGTCGGCCTCGGCTTTCTCCACTCAGCAACGGCTCACCCACCGTTTACAAACTCATCCTAACAAGAGAGATTCGACATTTCCAACGGAACGAGGTAAAAGGCCCCCCCCCCCCCTCCAAGACAGGTATAAAAAGAGGATCCAAGCTCAACGCTGGGGATCCTCTCTGAGATCTCTCTCTCTTTCTCGATTACTCTAAAAAATTCCTGTTCTACGGACCACTGACTTGAGCATCGGAGGGTTTCCCGTCGGAGCTACCGGCCCGGGGCTTTTCGCAGGTTCTCGTAGGAAGAAGGCGACCATCCTGCATCCCTGAAGGCCTGCAGAAACTCAACTCACCAGGCGCTCATCGCAGTGATTTGGCAGCAACAAGTAGGATCAATAAATTTGAGATGAAGCAATTCCTTTTTCATTGATAAATAGTCTCAAGTAAACAATTCCAAAATATATCCCACAATTCTTATATTAAGCAATCTAGCAAACAATAATCATAGGCATCATATAAGGAACAAACGTAATGCAATCATTGAAGGAAGAAAGGTGCACTAAAGATGAGATACATGGGATACATTAAAAGTAATCATCATGTGATCACTTGCCTATGAAAGCCAATAACAAGGAGTTAAAGATTACTTCCAGCCATATCTTTAATTTAATATATGAAAAATGTTTTACCTAAGCTATATATAATTCTGATCAGCATCGTCTAATGCACAGCATGGCAAACAATTTGAGTCCTATTCAGCTCAAGTAAAAGTGCAAATCAAAATCCAATTGGACACCCATTTGAGGATAAAACTAATTTTTAATTTTTAAATATTTATATAAAATAAGCATAGTTAAAATAATTGCATTAATCATTCTGACAAATTTGCTATGACATGATGAGCTATTTTTACGTAGTTGATAAAAAGATTTAATAATAAATTTATCATACTTTTAAGTTTTGGATTACATTTGAGCCGCATTCAAGGCTATAAGTCTTCTTTTAAGATAAACTAATAGCGGTCCGGATCCAACTTTTTCTTTTATTATTTTAGTTAGTTCGAGCTCATGTTGGGCTTAAATAGGGAGGAAAAAAATAAAAAGAAAATAAAATTTATCTTGTTTGGATGAAGAAAAAAGTAGGAAGGAAAGAAAACTAGAAGAAAAAATAGGAAAAAAAAAGTGATGAGCCCCACTTAAAAATTTTCTCTTCGAAATCGAAGAAATTTCGGAAAGAAAACTCAAAGGTGCTTTTTTATTTTTTTTCATTCCGATATTGATCCTTCCGGGAAAAAACTGATGCATTTTTTAATCATTTATAATGAGAGCATTATTGTTATTGTAAAATATCAACTTTTTTTTCTCTTTATTTTTTCTTTACTTATCCAAACGAAGAAGAGAAAATATTTTTTCTTTACTTTTCTCTTCTCTTCATTTTCTCTTCCTTCATTTATTTTCTTCCTATTTTTTCTCCATCCAAATAGAGCATTAGTCCCATGCCCTACCATAG
>UESW01003295.1:51518-93710 GCA_900491605.1 Calamus simplicifolius | reverse complement strand
GCGAATACCTTTCCAATGAATTTGTGACATATTTAAGAGAGAATGGATTCTCTCCCAATGGACTCCTCCTGGAACACCGCAACATAACGGTGTGTCGGAAAGAAGGAATCGAACTCTTAGACATGGTTCGGTCCATGATGGGTTTTGCAAGCTTGCCAATATCATTTTGGGGATACGCATTAGAATCAGCTTGTCATATTCTTAATAAGGTTCCAAGTAAGTCTGTTTCTAAAACTCCACATGAGATGTGGTATGGACATAAACCGGTTATTACCTATCTGAGAGTCTGGGGGTGTCCGGCTTATGTGAAACGTGCAAAATCAGACAAACTTGAACCCAAATCTGACAAATATTTTTTATCGGCTATCCGAAAGAAACCAAAGGATATTACTTCTACAATACTGAAGAACAAAAGTTGTTCATTAGTAATAGAGCAGTTTTTCTTGAAAAGGAGTTCCTTAGTGAAGGAACAAATAGCTCTAATGTTGAACTTGAGGAAGTTCATCAAGTAGAAGGAACAACACAAACCAGTGAACCCTTAGAATCTGAGTTGATTAGATCAAACTCAAAACCCATTTTAGATGCACCATTAAGGCGATCTGGTAGAGTACCACATCAACCGGACAGATACTTAGGTTTCTTGGTCCAGAACGATGATCCTGTTGAACTCGATGAGAACAACGAGGATCCGATCACCTATATGGATGCTATGCAAAGGACTGACTCTAATAAATGGCTTGATGCCATGAAATCCGAACTTGATTCCATGAAGGACAATAATGTATGGACATTAGTTGACCCACCCGAAGGGATAAAACCCATAGGGTGTAAGTGGGTTTTCAAGAGGAAAAGAGGCGCAGACGGAAAGGTTGAGACCTATAAAGCACGTCTGGTTGCCAAGGGGTATCGTCAACGTTATGGTATTGACTATGACGAAACGTTTTCTCCTGTGGCAATGCTGAAATCCATTCGGATTATGCTAGCTATAGCAGCACACTTCGATTATGAGATTTGGCAGATGGATGTTAAAACCGCTTTTCTAAATGGTGATTTAGAAGAACAGGTGTATATGATACAGCCTGAAGGTTTTATATCTGAAGATGAGTCTAAGTGTGCAGGCTACAGAAGTCTATTTATGGACTTAAGCAAGCATCTAGGAGTTGGAACATACGATTTGATAAAGTGATCAAATCTTATGGCTTTATTAAGAATAAAGAAGAACCTTGCATTTATAAATGGGCTAACGATTCCGTTATTGTATTTCTTGTATTATATGTGGATGATATTCTCTTAATCGGGAATGATATCCCTGCATTACAAGGAATAAAGACATGGTTATCATCACAATTCTCCATGAAAGATCTGGGAGAAGCATCATACATCCTAGGGATGAAGATCTATAGAGATAGATCTAAGAGGATGCTTGGTTTATCCCAATCTACGTACATTGACACAGTGCTAAAGAGGTTTAGCATGGAGAATTCCAAGAAAGGCTATCTTCCGATAGGCCATGGAATTCATCTTTCTAAGAAGGATTGTCCGACAACTCCTAATGAAAGAGAACGTATGAGTCGAATTCCATATGCTTCGGCAGTGGGATCGATTATGTACACCATGACATGTACAAGACCAGATGTGGCATACTCACTAGGAGTAGTGAGTAGATACCAATCTGATCCAGGAGAAAAACACTGGCAAGTTGTTAAGACAATCCTTAAGTATTTGAGAAATACTAAGGACCAGTGGTTAGTCTATGGAGAGTCTGATTTGAAACTTGTTGGATATACTGATTCCAGTTTCCAATCAGATCATGATGATAGCAAAAGTGTATCGGGTTTCGTGTTTATCCTAAATGGTGGAGCTGTTTGCTGGAAAAGTTCCAAGCAACATACAGTGGCAGATTCGGTGTGCGAGGCAGAGTACATCGCTGCATCAGATGTGCGAAAGAAGCTGTGTGGCTGCGAAAGTTTATCTCCGAGCTTGGAGTGACACCTTCCATAGATGGACCAGTCCTGTTGTACAGTGACAGCACTGGTGCCATAGCTCAAGCAAAGGAACCACGAGCACATCAGCGCACCAAGCACATACTGCGCCGGTTTCATCTTATTCGAGAGATTGTAGACCGAGGTGACATAAATCTTCAGAAGATTGATGGAAAGGAAAACCTAGGTGACCCATTTACTAAAGCACTCAGCATCAAGGAGTTTGACAACTATAAGTTGAAGATGGGTATTAGATACTGTAATGAGTGGCTTTAGGCTAAGTGGGAGTTTGTTGGGAATTGTATCCTAAAGCCAATCATTTGATGATTGTGCTGATGTAAATTGTATATAAATTGATATATTAATAAAAGTTATTTGGCAGTTTATTCATTACAAGAACATCTTCTTAAACTCCTAATAGTAATGAAGCCCTTAGGATCTTCCTTCACGATAAAGGAGGATTTATCTTTGAAGGTCCTTAAAAGAGTTCGCGACCAAATGATATACTATGACAGGGCCATAGTACTATCAATTATAGGACGTTGTATATCATATTTGTTGGTTGTCCTCTTAACCAAGGAGTGTAGAGACACTGGTATGACATACAGGTGAAAGTGTAGGAGTACATTTCACCGAACGTGACTCATTTCGGATACTCTACTGTCAAGAGTTAATCCGAGAAGATATAGGTATAAGTATCCTTCAGACCTGAAGATCACAACCAGTGGCTTACAAGCAACTCATTGTACTTAGGTGCCGGACCACCTGGATTTCTAATCCAGCTACGAAAGGTTACTGGGTGCAGTCAAGTACTTGTGGTAGTCAGTTGTGGATCAAGATGGAATTTGACCTATCCCGTTAAAAGGAGAAATGCTTGTGTTTCAATTTAGCAAGACCTTGGCCAAGGCACTTCATGTGAAAGTCACATGATCACTAAAATTGAAATCACTTTATGGATTTGCTGTTTAGAGTTGACAGGCTCTTAAGCCATCCTTAGCATTTGTGGTCAAGAGGATGAATTATACGGTAACTTTTCTTAGGGTTCTTGGAGTTTGCTCGGCAACTCTTCGACCTATCCGGACGTCGGGTTCCATTGCTAGATGGGCACATCGATTAGTATAGAAAATTGTTTCTATGCTACCGGCTTAGGTTCGAACCTAGAGAGTCACACGCATAGAAGTTTCCTAGGATGATCTATTTGCTGATCAACGATTGAGAATCGTATATGATTTAATTAATCAATTTGATTGATTGAATTATCTCAATTGGATTAAGTACAAGTGAATAAGATTCAATTTGGTTTAAGTCTATTAGAAGGACTAATCAATTTCAAATATTGATTTGAAATTAGACTTGATTTGGATTTAAATAGATTCAGGATTAGCCAAATTTGATTTGGGCTAGGACCATGATCTATATTGGTTAATCCAATAAATTCAAATTATCTTAAAACCAAAAATCAAACCCCATGTGTGAAAAAGGTTTTCTCGCATGATGAGATAACTAAAATCTCATCTCATGAGAAATTAAATTCTCATGCAGAATTTAATTTATAACTTTTAGTCTTCTTCAAATGATTCCCAAGTTCAAGAAAAATAAATAAAGGTGCCTCTTTGCGTGAATTGACAAGTGTATGAATTAATGTGCCTCTTTGGAAGAGCACTCCACACAACTCTTCGTGCATTAACAAGTGTGTGAATTAATGTGCCTCTTTGGAAGAGCACTCCACACAACTCTCCTGCATTGACAAGCGTGTGAATTAATGTGCCTCTTTGGAAGAGCACTCCACACAACTCTTCATGCATTGATAAGTGTGTGAATTTAATATGTCTCTTTGGTTTTCACAAAAACAGCGGAATTCTAAATGTTAGAATTCAATAGGCTGCTAATATGAAACTATAAATAGAGGACATCCCTCACCAGATAACACAACACAAGATCAAAACAGATCAAAAATTCTAAACAGTTAGAACAAGTGTTACAGTTCTAAGAGTTAGAACAGAAAATTCTGGTGTGATTTTAGTGTTAGCAAAAGCTTGGTGGATCTTGGAGGAAGATTCAAGTGGAAGAATTCAAGATCAGCAAAATTATTTTTCCGCGAGCTAGCACTCCCGGGAATCCGATCATTCGGGGGCTTTGCATGGACAATACTAGAGGCCGGACGATTGAACGGCTGCAGAGCACAAAGGATTTACCTACTGTTCTTAAGGTGAGTGATTTGATCCTTAGATCTTAAGGCAGGCTTCAAGATGAGTAGTATGACTTCTCATCTTGAAGATTAAGATATGATCTTAATTATTTAATTTATATGCAATACTTAGATCAAACGATCTTATAATATAAGGCAAAGATATGATCTTGATGCATGTTAGAAAGATTAATATGTAATCTTTAAATTTCTACATTGATAATTGTTATCAAATTTGAAAATATGCATGCCTCGGGGATTAACTCTCCCAACATCTCCATTAGACCGCTCTGTCCGATATGTGATTCTCAGGATGAGACGGGTGAGCACGCCATTATTACATGTTCTCGGGCAGTTAGGATTTGGCAGCAGCTCTCTTATACTCCATGGATGCATGAGGAGGGTCCTACCCGATTGTCTTTATTACGCGCCATCCGTCTGGATGTTCACATGGTAACCATTCTCGTGGTGTTTTCTCAGCTTATCTGGATTACCAGGAACCAGTTTATCTTTGAAGAGAAGGTGGCCTCATCTGAGACTATCATCTGCACTGCTTGCTTCCTTGCCATGGAGTATCTCCACGTCGACTCAGGCATTCACGCTGACAACTCGGCCTCTGGGATTCCCCTGCTGCTTCGGCAGCGCACCGTTCTACGGTCTTTATATCTTGGGAGCCCTCACCCCCGGGTTATGTCAAAGTAAATTTTGATGGTTCTGTTTTTGATCGTACCGCTAGATCGATGTTTATTATCAGGGGGCTAGAGGGCCAGTTGCTTGCGGCTGGAGGTTATAGCTCCCTTGACATCTCGTTCCTATGGCTGAGTTGCAAGCTGCGTGGGCTGGCATCATTCATGCGGTCTGTACCTTGCGATCTAGCCGGGTGGTTATTGAGGGAGATTCTCTTACGGTTATCCGCTGGATCAGACGAGATGCTGATTGTTGTTCTCCACAAAATCCCCTGACCAGGGATATATGGGCTGCTCTCCAATCTACATGTGCTCCGGTAATCCGTCATGTTTATAGGGAAGCCAATGCTGCAGCCGATTGGGTCGCCTCGGCTGTAGCCCGCCATTCAGGTCAGTAGAAATGGTATAATGGTGATCCATGTCCTGTCATTTTGCAACAAATTATATACTCCGACATTTCGGGCTTGACTCACCCCAGAGTGGTGTGATCATCCGCCTGTAACAAAAAAAAGGCATGTTGATAGTCGATTTAAATTAAATTTTTATTTTTAAAGATAAAAAATTTAACTCATCGGATCATTTTTAAAATATTTTTTAAATTAATCTTAAAATTTTGAATAAATATGAAAAACATCGAAGCAATATTTTATTCAAATTTTTCTCATATATTTTTTATATTTTATCTTTCCTTAGGCTCCCTGTCCTTCCTTCTTATTTTTTTCATCTATCTTTTTTTTTAAATAATTTTTAAAAAGTATCAATCAAATATATTATTAAATATTAAAATTTAACACAATATAATTTAATTTTTCTTTTATATAATTCATATTTTTTAAAACAGTTTTCTACGTCATATTTTCTAAAACAGTTTTCTGCGTCCCAACAAAAAAAGGGCCTAAAACTCGAGCGCCAGCTCCGCTCTTCTGTAGCTTTCGATTTCGATCCAAATCTCCGTCTCCGCGATGGGGATCGATCTCTTCGACGCCTGCGATCCGGGCACCGACGACGTCGACCTCTCGAAGATCGAGATCGACCAGCAGTACGCCCGGCGATTGGAGCACAACAAGAAGCGGGAGGCCCTTCAGAGGTACGAGGAGCTTAAGAAGCGCGGCCTTGCTGGCGACTCTGACGAGGACGAGTCCCCGTCTGACGACAACGACGACGACGTTGTCGACTCTGCTACGAGTGACCTCCAGTTCTTCGATGCCCTCGTTAGGGTTCGGAAGAACGACCCCGCTATCCTTCAAAAGGACGCAAAAATCTACTCCTCCGATGAAGACGAGGGGGAGGTGTAACGACCCGGTCACTAAGGTAGTGTTTGATAGGAAAAATATTATCCATGGATAAGTATACGGGATAGAGTTTATCCCCTGGCTATCCCTAGGGATATCCCTTGACTATCCCATTGATCATATCAAATGCAAAAAGGTAAATCCATAGGATAACCTTTTTTTACTCTTATTTGGAGGGATAACCAGCTATTCCTACATTTTCTAGAGAATAAATTGAGGGGATATCCCATGATTAACCATGGTTAACCATGAATTATCCCTTTGGTTAACTTTATTCTCTGCTATCCCTTATAGTTATGGCTTTTGGGAATAAGAGGGGATATCCAAGGGATATCCTCTCTTATCCCCTATTTCAAACACTACCTAAAGCTGTCAGATCAAAAATTTGAGCTATTGTGACAACCCGCCGCATACCGAGCATGCAAGGCGCTCGAATTTCGACACATAAATCAATATAATGCAAAAATCTAAATCTATGATTTATTACAAACCATAATTATCAGTTTTGGGCTACCAGCCCTACACACAAGCAATACTGGGCTACATCAATATAATGGATCATAATTTATTTAATAGAGCTCCATCTACCCAATATCCTTCTTCACTCATGTGGCTCTGAAAAACATTGTGAGAATTATATGAGCTCACACTCAATAAGTAAGCTTAATACAGTTTCAAATCATCATATCTTATCATATCATATCAAGATATCTCAAATCACATTTTTATAAAACTTTCAATTTCAAAAACATTTATCATGCTATCAGCACATTCATGTCATCAAATCAAAATAATTTGAAACTTAATTAAATAATAATTATTAGAATATGCAATATAAACAAAATATTGTTTATACTGTCATTGTTTTTCTTTATGTGTCCCACGGCCCTACAACACACATCTTGTGTACCACTCTTAAATATCCCCTAAGAGGAAGGGTCCTGTACCAGTATTCTATCATGTCATGTGATAATCTGTCATATGATAATGTGATAATCTGTCATATGAGAATCTGTCATGTAGAATCTGTCATGTGATAATCTGTCATGTGAGAACCTGTCATATAGAAATCTGTCATGTGATAATCTATCATGTGAGAACCGCGGCGACACATAAAGTTTTACTGTCATTATCATAATTACATATTATCATAGTAATAACATGATTTTGCCAAATTAACATAATTATATTTAACTGTAAGTTCACAGTTTACAAATTAAATAATTAATAAAATTATAATACTGACTTACTTACCTCAGTACACAAATTCCAATTGATAACTCAGCTAATTGGACACCTGGGAACCTACAGTATCATTTTTCATTATTAAATTTTTAAAATCTGAATTATAAAATAATTCTTGAACTCTACCCAAACCACTTCACGGGCCCAACTTTGGAACAAAATTATCCTCAGAACTAGAATCAATCCTGATTCGGGCCATATAATTATTTTGCCAATCTCGGCCCATTATAGGGCCCAACACCCTGCCCAAAGGCTCTAGAAACGGCCTAACATGGCCCAAAGATGGACGGCCCAAACATCCCAAAAATTCCTATCACCCAGCTCCTCTTGCCGTGAGGCTTTCTGGAAACCTCCTCACGTTCCCACATGTAACGCTGAATTAATTTTCTAAAGTCCCTCCACTCTCACGTACCTCTTCCGTGGATTTCCACCCGCTTCTTGTCTCTAACTTTTCCAGGTAATAATATCAACCTCCAGCTCTCGTTACAAACGTTGAAGGCAAAGATACTACTGTTACTGTGTGTGAGTCAATGAACCGCTCCATTGGCCGACACCGCAGCATTGCAGCTGAGTAGCGTATGTGGAGGCAGCTGGATGTCGTTCGATCGTCTGTAGAAACTCCTCAACGGCTCTGATCGTACCTTCTCGTTCTCCTCCTACTCGCCCGAAGTGGAGACTAGAAGATGCCTTCAATCCTTCGTTGGCGTTGGATTGATTCATTCCCTTCCCGCAGACCTCTGCCCTTTAATTTATAGGTGCAGCCACCGCCTTATCCAAAGCTCTCCCATCCTTATCCATATCCCATGGACCGCCTCAAATAACCCACCGCCCAATCTCTTCCAAAGCTTATCCCTTGATGGCCGTTTGAATAGGCTGATGAAGGGATTAAATTGCAGCTGAAATTGACGCCTCAATCTTCATCCAAAAGTCCAACAGTGATTTTAGATAATGGCTAAGTAACGCCCCCAAAATCTATCCATATCTTGTGTTAGTTGCTTTTAGGATAATGACTGATTTATCCCTTCAAAACTGCTGGCTGGAAGGGATGCAGATCCTCAAATCAAGGGATTTGGGATAACGTTAGTTACGGGGAGATTTGAAATTCAAATCTAGACTCCTCAAATCAAGGGATTTGGGATAACATTAGTTACGGGGAGATTTGAAATTCAAATCCCTGGAGTCTATCGTTCTGATCTCGTGATTAACTCTCGCGAGTAGTTAACGAAATCTGGGGGATTACATTCTCCCTCCTTATAAAAATTTCGGCCTCGAAATTGATGCACTTTCATTAGAGAAAATTAGAATTCCAATTTTATCACACAATCAACTAAGTCTTTATTCAAATGTCAACTGTCGTAGCTACATCATTAACTATATTAAGACCCAAATAGTTATGGATACTCTTTCATTTCCTCCTCAAGTTCCCAAGTGGCCTCCCTCTCAGAATGATTACTCCATTGCACTTTGACATAGGGAATGGTACGCAGTCTCATAACCTAATCCTTGTGGTCCACAATACGTACAGGGTACTCCTCATATAATAACTCTTTTCTCAACTGTATAGGCTCATATGCTATGACATGGCTAGGATCGGAAATATACTTCCTCAACATAGAGATATAAAAAACATTGTGTACCCCAGCTAAAATCGGAGGCAGTGCCAGGCTGTAAGCAATCTCAAAAGGTCCAATATAACGTGGACTTAGCTTTCCTCTAATCCCAAATCTCATCACATCCTTGGTTGGTAAAACTTTCAATTGATCTTCAACCCAAATTTCAAATCTTTCTTTTTGACATCAACATAACTTCCCTATTAACTCTGAGCTACATGAAGCTGCTTCAAATAACGATACCTTTTTATAGTTGTTAAACCAGCTCAGTATCCAAAAATTTTCCCCTCTAACTTTATTCCAACACGAAGGAGATCTACACCTCATATTGTAAAAAGCTCAAATGGGTCCATTAATATTGGCTCAGTAATCTTTATAAGAAGAAATTTTACTAAGGGTAAGATGCTATCTCAAGCACCTCCTAAATCCATCACCAGGCTTACAACATTTTCTCTAAAAATTAAATGGTTCTTCCAGACTATCCGCCAAGCCTTACAAAAATCCTCCATTAGAAAAAAAAATGAGTCTAATGGATTCGGACTCAATTTAATCAGTTACCATTGCACCGGATATAAGATGGTCTTCTTCAAGTGCTTTGCAACTTCTAAATATGCTGACACTTATTTTTAATTTTTGATTAAATCATCATAACATACTTGGTTTCACTCTTGAATACTTCAAGCTAACATCATTAAGGTAATAACTCAGATATCTTCATAATTATCATAATTAACTAATTTAATTCCTTTGAATATCTCAAAGTGACCTAACTGATCTAACTTAGTTGGCATACATGGCTTATAAGGTCTATAGAGATTGAAGATGCGCTTACCACCCAAAAGATACATTTAGAAAATTATAGTAATCTTTCTTTGATTTGAAAGTGATATTAGATGTATCCTCAGCCATCTTTCATAATTGATCAAAAATAAAATTATCTCCTCCTCTTTCCTTGAAAGATTTAAGCCACTTATGGCTAATTAACAATTTATCCATTCTGGGTAAAAATACCTACCTAGAACTACGAAGAGAGGCATGGCAAGCAGGCATGATAGATTAGTGTTCTATCATCTTGATTCAGGATTCTATTAATAGATGCAAATCTTCATGAAATTCTTTATTAATGAAATTTATCTTATTCTTATCACTGCTAAGAATCTTTCACTTGCTACCTTTCAAAAATTTGAATATTCATAACCAAAATCAATCCCAATGGTTCGCAGGGTCTACATAAACCTTAATCGCCTCCAAACTTAAGATCTTATATTCTTCCTAAATAATCCATTGCGACACTACGTAGTCAACCATTTCAATAATATCAGTATCAATCATCTTCATAACCAACAAATTAGCCTTGAAGATGCAATTTTAATAATGCAAGTCCTCTTAGTAAAATCCACTATATATATCCGCATTCAAATTCAGATTTAATAATTCAAAATTCAACATCTACTAAATCAAAATATAAAAATGTCATATTGTCATCAATTGTAACTTCCAACTGTTGCATAATATTCCATTTATTCATCTACCTTGTATTGCATATTAAATTAAAGTCTCATGTACCCATGTTCTCTAGGGTCTAAAACCGTTGTTGGCTATTTCCAACCAAGCCCACGTAGCCAGAGCCTCCAGGAGTCACTTGGTCTCCCGGCTGGCCAGGGTCACTAAACCAGAAGCCCTCATCATGTTATTGACTTCTTGTATGATCTGATGATGCCAAGTTACCTTCCTCAAACGTCGGGGAAGATGGACGTCCTTCTCCTCGGAGTCCTGCAAGAAAAGTACCCCAGAGACCGGCGATACCAATGGGGACCCTCCGACGATCAAGTCAATCACTTGGGCTCAGACAGAGAACCGCTTCAGCGAAGAAGAGCCGAGGCGGTTAGGGTTTTGCTGGGAGGAAGAAAGCTCAGAAACCAGAGTTCAGATCCCACTTACAGCGCGAGCACGTGCTTTTATACCTGTTCGAATACCCTATATTACAGTTCCGGGAGATCACCACCGTACCATCGCTGTGCGTGCCGGAGACACCCCGTACCGCTCGCTGACGTGATATCATACGTGTCTAATAGCTATGAAGGCATCCAGTGCGCGCCGTCGGCTGATATGACCGGGCACAGTTGCAAGTGGTTGAATCGTACGCCGTAGCGAGGCATGGCCATGCACAGGGACATGCAACGCGCCATACGCCGTTATGAGGTATGGCCCTCCGTAACGGGCGCAATCACGGGAGTACTGGGAATCATGTGGGTGTACCGTGCGACCTGGAGTTGTCGTTTCCCTTGGCGGTTGAGTTGCATGCCAATCGCTGACGACCCCCACCCTGAGACCGGAAGGGGTCCCAGGGTGGGAGAACGCCGGTGCACCCTGAGACCGGTAGGGGTCTCGAGGTCAAGAAATGATGACCCCACCCCGTGACCCCGAGGGGGTCCCGGGGGTGGGGAAATGCCAGTGCACCCCGAGACCGGTGGGGTCTCGGGGTCGAGAAATGATGACCCCACCCCGTGACCCCGAGGGGGTCCCGGGGTGGGGAAATGCCAGTGCACCCCGAGATCGGTGGGGGTCTCGGGGTCGAGAAATGATGACCCCACCCCGTGACCCCGAGGGGGTCCCGGGGGTGAGGAAATGCCAGTGCACCCTGAGACCGGTGGGGGTCTCGGGTCGAGAAATGATGACCCCACCCATGACCCGAGGGGGTCCCGGGGGTGGGAAATGCCAGTGCACCCCGAGACCGGTGGGGGTATCGGGTCGAGAAATGATGACCCCACCCCATGACCCCGAGGGGGTCCTGGGGGTGGGGAAATGCCAGTGCACCCGAGACCGATGGGGTCTCAGGGTCGAGAAATGATGACCCCACCCGTGACCCTGAGGGGGTCCCGGGGCTGGGGAAATGCCAGTGCACCCCGAGACCGGTGGGGGTCTCGGGGTTGAGAAATGATGACCCCACCCCGTGACCCCGGGGGGGTCCCGGGGGTGGGGAAATGCCAGTGCACCCCGAGACCGGTGGAGTCTCGGGGTTAGTAGCCGCTGTTACCTTTTCTGACGACACGGGATCAGTCATATCAGATGCCCCTCGCCCCTGGGGCGAAGCGGGTCCCACCGCTGAGGCTCAAGGGGCGTTCTCCACGTGGCTGATCCCCGTCCTTGTCTTTTATGCGGACGGTGTGGGGAATGTAAGGAGGCGGCCTTCCGTACGCCGTGCTTGCCACGATCACCCTCGAGAGTGAAGACTGGCTCTTCGAAGTTTGCGCGAAAAGCCGCATCATCATTTCCTTTCATTACGGCGACGTTAGCGGGGTCCCACCACTGGCCGGAGGAGCGCCGCACCACGCGCCGGGGCATTCCTCGAGGCGAGCCAGCGTATGGCAAGGGGCCATGTGGCCGACGAGACATGGCGGGATGATTTGAAAACCCGATAAAGCTAAGCGAGAGGGGTTGGACTGACGCCATACCGCCTTTGCCATCGTCTTCTTCCTCGCCTACACTCCAACTTCTCCTGCAACCTGCGGGCCTGCGTCTGGTTTTTTTCCCTTCCAGGTCAGCTTTTTCCCATCTTGGACTTGTCTCCCTGCTCATGAGTTCCCCTTCTTGGACCTCGGAGGACAGTTCTGAGAACCGTCCTCCCTCCGAGAGCGTCATACCTCTCCTACCCCTTCCCCCTCGATTGAGTGGTCCTCTGATTCAGAGGACCGCGTCCCTCTGGCCTGACGATGGGTCACCGGTGGAGCCCATCGAGGGGCCGCCGGTTTGAGGCCGGCGCCTCCTCGACGGCGGAGGAGTCCCCAGAGGGGACGACCTCCACAATGACGCGGCTGGATTTGGAAAGAATCCGGGCCCGTTATAGGATCCCCCGGGAGGTTGAGCTGTTCCTGCCAACCCCCGACGACAGGGTCATATCCTCCCGACCCGGTCGGGTGGCTCTCTACCAGTGGTACACTGGGCTTCATGCCTGGCTAGTGCGGGCTTTAGGTGCCGACGGGGTGTCGGACTTTTGTTGCTGAGAGCCAGTGGTACACCGCTCTGCCAGTGGTACACTAGGCTTCATGCCTGGCTAGTGCAGGGCTTTAGGTGCCGATGGGGTGTCGGGCTTTTGTTGCTGAGAGCCAGTGGTACACCGCTCTGCCAGTGGTACACTGGGCTTCATGCCTGGCTAGTGCAGGCTTTAGGTGCCGACGGGGTGTCGGGATTTTGTTGCTGAGAGCCGGTGGTGCACCGCTCTGCCAGTGGTACACTGGGCTTCATGCCTGGCTAGTGCAGGGCTTTAGGTGCCGACGGGGTGTCGGGCTTTTGTTGCTGAGAGCCGGTGGTGCACCGCTCTGCCAGTGGTACACTGGGCTTCATGCCTGGCTAGTGCAGGGCTTTAGGTGCCGACGGGGTATCGGGCTTTTCTGTGAAGATTTAAGTAGCTAAAACTGAATCTCGTTAATATTGAACAAGGGGTAAGAACACAAGCGAATACAAGGGTGATACTTAATATGAGAGGAGGAATACATTACTGATAATACCGGCGAAGGTTATCCGCATTCCACGTCCTAAGGAGTGGCGTCCCATCAAGTTCTTCAATTTTATAAGCTCCGTGGCGGAGTGTTTCGGCGATCCAGTAAGGCCCCTCCCAGTTTGGGGCTAGCTTGCCTCCTTCAGCTGGCTAATGCCAGTGCACCTTGAGACCGGTGGGGGTCTCGGGGTCAAGAAATGATGACCCCACCCCATGCGGACGGTTCGAGTTGGGGCCTTACTTCCGGAGGAAGCTCGTGACCGACTCCTTACCTTTCTGCGGGCCAACGCCGACGTCTTCGCATGGTCAGCGTCCGACATGCCCGGGATCCGGAGGAGGTGATTACACACCAGCTCAACATTCGACCGGAGTGCCGGCCCGTCAGGCAGAAGAAAAGGAGTTTTGCCCGGACCGGCAGAAGGCTGTTGACGAGGAGGTGCGGAAGCTGTTGGCGGCTGGCCACATCCGCGAGGTGCACTACCCCGACTGGTTAGCGAATGTCGTGATGGTTCGGAAGGCCAGTGGAAGCTGGAGGATGTGCGTGGATTTCACCGACCTCAATAAGGCGTGTCCCAAGGACAGTTTCCCGCTTCCCCGAATCGACCAGCTGGTAGACGCCACCTCCGGGCACAGACGCTCAGCTTCATGGATGCGTTTCTCGGGGTACAATCAAATCAAGATGAGCTCAGCGGATGAAGAGGCAACCTCCTTTGTCACAGAGAAAGGGATCTACTGCTACAGGTGATGCCCTTTGGACTGAAAAACGCTGGGGCTACTTACCAAAGATTAATGAACAAGGTGTTCGAAGGTCAGCTGGGGCGCAATATGGAGGTATATGTGGACGACATGCTGACCAAAAGCACCAGCAGAAGACCATGTGCGACCTCGGGGAGACTTTCGGCAATCTGCGCCGGTACCGAATGAAGCTCAACCCCCACAAATGCGCCTTTGGAGTGGCGGCTGGCAAGTTCCTGGGTTTCATGGTGACCCAGCGCGGGATCGAGGCCAACCCCGACAAGATCAAAGCCATCCTGGAGATGCGGCCCCCGCCAGCAAGAAGGAGGTGCAGCGCCTAACGGGAAGGGTGGCGGCCTTGAGTCGTTTCATGTCAAGGTCGGCGGAGAGGTGTCTGCCCTTTTTCAAGGCGCTGCGCAAGATTAACGGTTTCGAGTGGACGAAAGAATGTCAGAGCTCCTTTGAAGAATTGAAGCAGTTTCTCTCCACTCCACCGCTTACTGTCCAAGCCCGAAAATGGGGAGGAGCTTTTGTATCTGGCCGCTTCCCCGGAGGCCGTTAGCTCGGTACTGGTGCGCATGGATACCGACGGAGCCCAGAAGCCAATCTACTACACCAGCAAGGTGCTCCATGACGCGGAGACCAGGTATTCAAAAACTGAGAAGATTATCTTCGCTTTGGTGGTCTCTACTCAGCGCCTTCGGCCTTATTTTCAAGCTCATCCCATCGTGGTGCTTACGGATCAGCCCCTGCGAGCTATCCTGTCTCGCCCCGACACCTCCGGCGGCTGGCTAAATGGGCCATCAAGCTAGGCGAGTTCGATCTGTCCATCCGGCCGAGATCGGCCATGAAGTCTCAAGTGTTGGCGGATTTCCTAGTCGAATGCTCCTGGACCGAGAAGGACATGGAGGAGGTGCAACCGGAGGAGTTTGTGGACCCCCCCTCATCGGGGAGGTGGAGGACTGGATCCTGCATGTGGACGGAGCGGCAAACTCCAAGGGAGTGGAGCCGGACTCATCCTTGCAAGCCCGGAGGGGGACGTGGTAGAGTACGCTCTCAGATTCCAGTTCCCGGCGACCAATAATCAGGCGGAGTACGAAGCCCTGCTGGCGGGGTTGAGACTAGCTAAGGAGCTGGGCGCGGGCGCTTGAGGGCCTTCACAGACTCTCAGCTCGTTTTCTGGGCAAATTACTGGTGAATACGAGGCTAGGGACCCGATCATGTCCCGCTACCTGAGCAAGGTGCAGTCCCAGGCGTCTCATTTTTCTTATTTTCCGCGTCAGCTATATCCCCAGGGCAGAGAATGCCAGGGCTGACTCGCTGTCCCGCTTGGCCACTTCGGTCGACGGGACGTTAGGAAGAACATATGTGGAACATCTACCAGTCCCAAGCATTGAGGCCGCGGATGAAGCGTTACCAGTGGAGCCGGAGCCCTCCTGGATGGATGCCTACATCCGATACTTAACCGACGGTACCCTCCCGGGGACCCTGTGGAGGCCAAACAGCTCAAGCGAAGGGCCCCAAGATTCTTGATGATGGACGGGAAGCTTTATCGGAGATCATTCTCATACCCGGTCCTTAGGTGTGTGGGGCCACGGAATCGGATTATATCCTCAGAGAGATCCATGAAGGCATATGCGGGAGTCATCTGGGGGGCAGAGCCCTGGCTTACAAGGCTCTGCGCCAAGGGTACTTTTGGCTGACGATGAAGGAGGACGCGGCCGAGCTTGTCAAGAAGGTGCGATAGCTGCCAACGTCATGCTAATATCCAGCGACAGCCAACGTCCAACTTGACCCCCTTGGTGGCGCCTTGGCCCTTTGCCCAGTGGGGATGGATATCTTGGGGCCATTTCCCCCGGCTTCCGGACAGCGAAAGTTCCTCTTGGTGGCGGTGGACCACTTCACCAAGTGGGTCGAAGCCGAGGCCCTGGCCAAGATTACCGAGGGCAAAGTGAGATCTTTTTTCTGGAAGTCAATCATATGCCGGTTCGGCCTGCCCACACGCTGGTCACTGATAATGGCCGCCAGTTTGACAATGCACCTTTTCGGGAGTTCTGCTCCGAGCTGGGTATCCTTCAAAGGTTTACTTCCGTCGGGCATCCTCAAACCAACGGGGCGGCTGAGGTGACAACCGAATCATCCTCCAAGGACTGAGTCTCGACTGGACGGCTGCAAGGGACGCTGGGTGGAGGAGCTCCCCAACGTGCTATGGGCCTATCATACGACGCCTCGGGCCCCCACTGGAGAAACGCCGTTCAGCTTAGTCTTTGGTTCAGAGGCTGTTATCCCAGTGGAGATCGGGTGCCCAGCCCCCGGGTGGAGGCTTATAGTGAAGAAATAATCCTGACCAATTGAGAGCCAACCTCGACCTGGTGGAGGAAGTGCGGGACAGGGCGCGGCTTCGAATGGCAACCTACCGGCAGCGGGCCGCGAGGTACTACAACGCGCGCGTGCGCCCCCGGACGTTCTTACCAGGAGATCTAGTCCTCCGGCGGGCTGAGGTCTCAAAGCCAACCGAAGGAGGTAAGCTAGCCCCTAATTGGGAGGGACCTTACCGGATCACCGAGACGCTGCACCATGGGGCTTATAAAATTGAAGGACTGGACGGGACACCACTTCCTAGGACTGGAATGCGGATAATCTCCGCCGGTATTACCAGTAATGTATCCACCCCTTCATATTAAGCGTCGTCACGCGTGTTTGGGTATTCACCCTTTTCAATACTAACGAAATTCAATTCTAGTTCTGAATCAAAGCCCTGCACCAGCCAGGCATAAGCCCAGTGTACCACTGGCAGAGCGGTGTACCACCGGCTCTCAGCAACAAAAGCCCGGCACCCCGTCGGCACCAAAGCCCTGCACCAGCCAGGCATGAAGCCCAGTGTACCACTGGCAGAGCGGTGTACCACCGGCTCTCAGCAACAAAAGCCCGGCACCCCGTCGGCACCAAAGCCCTGCACCAGCCAGGCATGAAGCCCAGTGTACCACTGGCAGAGCGGTGTACCACCGGCTCTCAGCAACAAAAGCCCGCACCCCGTCGGCACCAAAGCCCTGCACCAGCCAGGCATGAAGCCCAGTGTACCACTGGCAGAGCGGTGTACCACCGGCTCTCAGCAACAAAAGCCCGGCACCCCGTCGGCACCAAAGCCCTGCACCAGCCAGGCATGAAGCCCAGTGTACCACTGGCAGAGCGGTGTACCACCGGCTCTCAGCAACAAAAGCCCGCACCCGTCGGCACCAAAGCCCTGCACCAGCCAGGCATGAAGCCCAGTGTACCACTGGCAGAGCGGTGTACCACCGGCTCTCAGCAACAAAAGCCCGTCGGCACCAAAGCCCTGCACCAGCCAGGCATGAAGCCCAGTGTACCACTGGCAGAGCGGTGTACCACCGGCTCTCAGCAACAAAAGCCCGACCCCGTCGGCACCAAAGCCCTGCACCAGCCAGGCATGAAGCCCAGTGTACCACTGGCAGAGCGGTGTACCACCGGCTCTCAGCAACAAAAGCCCGGCCCGTCGGCACCTAAAGCCCTGCACCAGCCAGGCATGAAGCCCAGTGTACCACTGGCGAGCGGTGTACCCGACTCTCCGCAACAAAGGCCGACACCCAACAGCACAAAGTCCCGCGGTCAGATAAAAGCCGACCCCCGTAGGCATCAAAAGCCACGCACCTATTTAGTACAAGGTCCGATACTCGGAGGCGTTGCGCCGATAACCTCGAGGAGCCGTCTACCTAACCTCTGACTGCCGGCGTTTCGCTCCAAAAATTCTACCCTCCCTGGTAACTTTCGGGTCTAAACAGCTGGGGCGGAATAGCTTGAGTTGGGAGTTGTCCCCGGACTATCAGAACTAATGGGACAAGGCTACGTGTTGTCAATCGATGAAGTCATGACAAGTCAGAATGCATCTTAAAGAGTATTTTCATTAATTGGAAAAGACTACAAAATGCCGACGTTGTCGGACTTGCAAAAAAAAAAAAAAAGAACAAAAGCAAAATGAGTGCGAGCTCACGGCTCTGCCGGTGCGGGCTCATCATCAGAAGGGGCCAAGTCTGACAACGCTCCAGCTCAACCTCCAGGGCCCGGGGGAAGTTCAGGTCCCTGGCCACCTTCTCCTTGCCATGCTGGAACCCGTCGAGGAATACAGCGCCGAGGCTTCGGCCAGGTCGTCTGCGAAAGCCCGGACGCCTTGTACTCCTCTATGAGCCCAGCGGCTCGGGCCTTCTCTGCGGCAAGGGCTTCCATTGCAACCCTTTCGGCCTCCCGGCGCGGCTCACCTCCTCCTCGGACCGGCAGCTTCCTCCTTCGCCGCTCTTGCCTCTTCTGCCGCCGCGCCCGCTCGATTTTCGGCCTCCTGGAGGGCTGAGGTTAACTCAGAGATATGTATGTCCCTGGCCATTACAGCGTTCTCAGCCTCCGTCATTTGGAGGAGCGCTGCGCGCGCACGGTTGGCTTCAATCTCCGCCCGGCTCTCGGCGGCCTTTACCTCGCTCGCGCAGGCATTTTGGCCGACTCCAGCGCCTTCTCGGCCGCCTCGCGCGGCGCCGAGCCTCCTCAACCTCTTTCTGCGTCTCCCGCAGAAGGACCTTTCCCCGAATTACCTCCCTGGCGGCCTTCAGGGAGTGCGCGATCTGCACGCGTAAGCCCCAGGTCAGCTGAAGGAAAAAATAAAAGGTAAAGGCAAGAAGATCGCTTACCCTGACGACGGCGGCATAGGAGTCCGGAAGAACGCGCCCGCTTTCTGGTGGCTGAGGTCCTCCAGGATCCCAGGAACAAAGATCGGCCCAGGACTCGCTCAGCCCAGCGGCCGTCATCCAGGGAGTCTCGGGGTGGCCCGGGCTCGCCCCCCTCCCCGCCGTCTCAGCTGTCCCCGGTTCTGTGCGTGGGCCACTCCTGGGCGACCCCTCGGGGGGTGGACTCGCGGGGCCAGATGGTCCCTCACCCCAGTCCCTGGTGGCATCCGGCGGGGTCGATCCCCCAGGAGCCGGGAGCTCTTCAGTCGATATGGGCTCCCCGCGGCTGGCTCTCAACGGCGGCTCCCGCGGTTGTCCCCACCTCTGGTGGAGTGTCGGCTGTGAGGTCGACCTCCGGAACAGCCGGGACATTTTGCGGAGCCGGGGGTGGGGAGACTTGTGCCGGAGGGGAGGCCCGAGCCATCGGGCGCTTCGGGGCTGGGGCCTGCTGACCCCTGGATGGTCCTTCCCGGGCCCTTTCTTGGAGGCAGCTCTCAACAGTTTTGCCGCCGGTATCTTCATGGCTGCATGGCATCAGTTGGGTTTTCAGAAAAAAAAAAAAAAAAAAAAAGAAAGAAGGAGAGGGGCAAAGGAGCGAAGTTTTTGGCTAAGGGTGGAGAAGGCTTACCCGGTGGGAGATGAGGCCCGCCGACTCCAGGTTGTCCTCCGATAGCAGCAGGGTGTATCGGGGGATCTCGGTGGCCAGCAGTAACCCCATGCCTCCCGGTCCCCAGGCTGGATGGCAACGGCGTTCCCCCGGAGGTCGGGGTCTCCCCACTGGGGCCGGACTTGGTCGACATTTGCAAAAAGAAACGGGACTTCCATCCCTTAATCGACGAAGGAAGAAGGAGTTTTAGGACCCGATTGGGTCGGGGCTGAAACAGCCACCAACCCTTTTGGGCCCGGAGGGAGTAGAAAGATCGGAACAGGCTGATTCGGGGGGTGATACTTAGGTGGTGACAGAGGATGACGAAAGCGCTGAACGCGATAAGAGTTTGGAACTAATTGGGAGGGGGTCAAGGAATAGAAGTCAAGGAGATTGACGAAAAAAGGGGGAAAGGGAGGGCGGAGACCCGCCTTTAGGCAGATCTCGTAGAGAGCCACCCGACCGGGTCGGGAGGAGATGACCCTGTCGTCGGGGTTGGCAGGAAAACTCAACCTCCCGGGGGATCCTATAGCGGGCCCGGATTCTTTCCAAATCCAGCCGCGTCATTGTGGAGGCCGTCCCCTCTGGGGACTCCTCCGCCGTCGAGGAGGCGCCGGCCTCCAACCGGCGGCCCCTCGATGGGGCTCCACCGGTGACCCGTCGCCGGGCCAGAGGGACGCGGTCCTCTGAATCAGAGGACCACTCAATCGAAGGGGAGGAGAGGTACGACGCCTCTCAGAGGGAGGACGGTTCTCAGAACTGTCCTCCGAGGTCCAAGAAGGGGAACTCATGAGCAGGGAGACAAGTCTAAGATGGGAAAAGCTGACCTGGAAGGAAAAAAAACCAGACGCAGGCCCGCAGGTTGCAGGAGAAGTTGGAGTGTAGGCGAGGAAGAAGACGATGACAAAGGCGGTATGGCGTCAGTTCAACCCCTCGCTTAGCTTTATCGGGTTTTCAAATCATCCCGCCATGTCTCGTCGGCCACATGGCCCCTTGCCATACGCTGGCTCGCCTCGAGGAACGCCCCGGCGCGTGGTGCGGCGCGCCTCCGGCCAGTGGTGGGACCCCGCTGACGTCGCCGTAATGAAAGGAAATGATGATGCGGCTTTTCGCGCAAACTTCGAAGAGCCAGTCCTCACTCTCGAGGGCGATCGTGGCAAGCACGGCGTACGGAAGGCCGCCTCCTTACATTCCCCGCACCGTCCGCATAAAAGACAAGGACGGGGATCAGCCACGTGGAGAACGCCCCTTGAGCCTCAGCGGTGGGACCCGCTTCGCCCCAGGGGCGAGGGGGCATCTGATATGACTGATCCCGTGTCGTCAAAAAAGGTAACGGCGGCTACTGACCCCGAGACCCCCACCGTCTGGGGTGCACGGCATTTCCCACCCCCGGGACCCCCCCGGGGTCACGGGTGGGGTCATCATTTCTGACCCCGAGACCCCCACCGGTCTCGGGGTGCACGGCATTTCCCCACCCCGGGACCCCCTCGGGTCACGGGGTGGGGTCATCATTTCTGACCCCGAGACCCCCACCGGTCTCGGGGTGCACTGGCATTTCCCACCCCCGGGACCCCCTCGGGGTCACGGGGTGGGGTCATCATTTTTGACCCCGAGACCCCCACCGGTCTCGGGGTGCACTGGCATTTCCCCACCCCGGGACCCCCTCGGGGTCACGGGGTGGGGTCATCATTTCTTGACCCCGAGACCCCCCACGGTCTCGGGGTGCACTGGCATTTCCCCACCCCCGGGACCCCCTCGGGGTCACGGGGTGGGGTCATCATTTCTTGACCCCGAGACCCCCACCGGTCTCGGGGTGCACTGGCATTTCCCCACCCCCGGGACCCCCTCGGGTCGGGGTGGGGTCATCATTTCTGACCCCGAGACCCCCACCGGTCTCGGGGGGTGCACCGGCGTTCTCCCACCCTTGGGACCCCTTCCGGTCTCAGGGTGGGGGGTCGTCAGCGATTGCATGCAACTCAACCGCCAAGGGAAACGACAACTCCAGGTCGCACGGTACACCCACGTGATTCCCAGTACTCCCGTGATTGCGCCCCGTTACGGAGGGCCATACCTCATAACGGCGTATGGCGCGTTGCATGTCCCTGTGCATGGCCATGCCTCGCTACGGCGTACGATTCGCTACCACTTGCAACTATGCCCGGTCATATCAGCCGACGGCGCGCACTGGATGCCTTCGCAGCTATTGGACACGTATGATATCACGCCAGCGAGCGGTACGGGGTGTCTCCGGCACGCGCAGCGATGGTACGGTGGTGATCTCCCGGAACTGTAAGATAGGGTATTCGGACAGGTATAAAAGCACGTGCTCGCGCTGTAAGTGGGATCTGAACTCTGGTTTTCTGAGCTTTCTTCCTCCCAGCAAAACCCTAACCGCCTCAGCTCTTCTTCGCTGAGCGGTTCTCTGTCTGAGCCCAAGTGACTGACTTGATCGTCGGAGGGTCCCCACCGGTATCGCCGGTCTCTGGGGACTTTTCTTGCAGGACTCCGAGGAGAAGGACGTCCGTCTTCCCCGACGTTTGAGGAAGGTGACTTGGCGTCATCACTTTTCATAGGCATCATGTTTGAAATGCTATTTGTGAGATGACTCTGAACACTTTGTTGTGGAAAAGTAATTTGTAATCCGACTTCTGAAAATTTGATATATGTTGATGTGTTTTACTTTTTTCCAACGCTTTGCATGAAAATTGTGTATTTAGCTTCATTTTTGGGTGGAACCATATATACTGAGAAAATAGTTTTATCTTCTACTTTGTAAAGACTTATCTATCTTGTTTACAACTGGGTCTTGATATTGATTGCTGATGTTGCAATGCCGTTGTTCCAGATAAAAGAATCATGGATTAACATGATACTGATGGCCAGCCAGCCTTGCCTAATTGCTGCTAAAAAGCATCGAGCAAACAGATGCCATAAAGTTTCATATGTTCAGGCATTAGGTGGTATTTTATTCCTTTATACAGATGGTTTTGTAGGGAAATAAAAATATTGGGGAAGTGCTTATCTGGTTAGTCAAGGGGGGCAGGAAATCTGTGGCTGCAAGCTTTCACCAAATAAAGTCATATTAAATCAATTAAGCTAGAAAACTGTAAACTGAAGTCATCTGGCTTGAACTTGAGCATTTCTGTAGAAAGAAGCTCTTGAGAAATTTCTGAGCACTGTTTGTCTTGATAGTGTAAATCTTGCTCCTAGCTGCACTTGCATAAGCTGCCGTGCCAATTAGGGGATCATAAGACAATTAATTTTCACTGCAAAAATTCTGCAGATACGTGCATTGCTTTAACAAACCAGCGATATTACTTTGGCTAGTCTAGTATTAGGAACGATTTAGGCAATTTCCTCGTTAAGATGACTGAAGTTGATTAAATTGACAGCTTATATACAATTTTGCAACTATTTGGTTCATGTGGATCTCAAAAATTTCATGCATATTTTAATAGAATACATCAAACATTTAGAAGAAACTTCAATTGATAAGGAGGGTTGAAGAATGGCTTTTGTTCTTACACAGCAATGAGGAGAGCTATCAAGTGGAACACCTCTTGGGTTTCTTGGGCTGTATTTAAACAAACTAATAATTGAAGCTGTGTTATGTATTCAAAGAAGCAAGAAAAGTTATGTTCACTTCTTAGCGAATATAATGTCTGCTTGCTGAGGCATTATGCATTTTCTTAAATATAAGATTATTGGTTAATGTTATGGAGTGGAGACAGGATGGTGTTGGTGCACTCAAGGTTGGTAACTTGTACAATTTGATACAGTTTCTGCTTTCATGTAATTCTTAATTCAAGTATTTACCTCCAGCTTTTTGTCATTCTATAATTTTTCACTAAAGTATTTTGCAGTTGTACCTGTACTTTGAAAGCTAGTTGGCTATCATGACTAATTCTGTAACACATTTCTATTCTTCTTTCTCATTTCATATGCTTGTTATGCCATTAGTGGACATCCTACATGCTTGCTGAAAGGGATTAAATATTACCAAAGAAGCATCTAAAGATTTGAAACTTAATGCTTCCTTTAGAAATGTTACGTATGTATTCTTATGAAACAAAATGTTACTAATGAAACATTTCATATTTTTGACTTTGACTTATTTGAAACAGAATGCAGAAATAGGATCTGATGCACCATTATGAGATTTCTTTCTCCCAGGAACTGTTTAAGCTGTTTGCTTTTAAATGAAATTAGTCAAGATTTGTTCGAAAGTAATTTTCAAGATCTGTTTGAAAGTAATTTTATCATCTGTTAAAAGTATTCTTGGAGGACTAAAGTTGATTCTAAACAGCAAGACATCTGAACTGACTATAACTGACCACTGGACTGACGAATTGGTTCTTGACCAAAATTAGCTGAGCTATTTAGCATCTTTGGTAGCTGAAACTTTAATACTTATTGACATCAGCCACTACAAAATAACTTCAAAAATAAAGGCAAAGGTTGTGAATATTGTAGTGTATTCTGAACTTCTAGTGGCTCACTGGCTTCGTAGCTATGCTCAGTCGTTTGCCTATTTGTATTTTAAGATTCTGGATGGAGTGAACCTCTAGGCTTTTCTCCTAGAATATGCCAATGGTGGTTTAATAAGGGAGGTTTTCAGGTTGAATGTCAGGAATCGTAAATGTAATTGTTGTGACCTTCAAGCCATCTATTTGGAGCATAGTTTCATGGTGTATGAATAACTAAATTGTAATGTTCAAGCGTGTTAGTATGTCAATAGTATTATTCCCTCTAAGTTTTATGTCATAAGCTTTAATTGTAGGAACCTTATATAGTTTGTGTGCTGACTTGATATCTCTTTGTAGTTCTTGAGATTTCTATCCTTTGACCGACTAGTCATTGCTACCATGACTTGCTAAAAATCAGTTTAACTTAACTCCTGTGACTATGTTTTCTTTTAATTTGCCTTATCCAAATTATAGTGCTCTTCTTGTAAAAGGACTAAAAGCTAAATGTTTAATATGATAAATGTATTTTATGTCCCCTATAAAATTCTTTAACTTAGTGACAGATGAAGTGATTCCCACATTGTTTCTTTTTTTTTTTTTTCCATAGTCATTATTTTTTCCTACTAGTCATCTCATTTATTTGCTTTGCGTCGATTGTTGGTTTGGGCAATTTTTGCCATGTCAACACAGGGTGAAAAAGGGTATCTTTCAGAAAACTAGATACTAGTGTGGATTAAGAGCCTGGGGTCCAGTTTTTGTGATATGGTTCTAAGAAGGCTGGAATTATGTTTAGGAATCTAACACTGCCATCTTTCTCCTGCATATTCATGCAGAAAAATAATTCTTATGTGTTGCAGGTGATCATACATAAAGAAAATTGACGGCTGCTGCACTGTGACAGATTTATTGCTCTAGTTGAATGCAACTTATTTTATTTTATGCCTTTCTTTCGTGAATTTGTCCTTGAAGGAACTTCAAACATTTAGCTTGTTAGAGACTACTTCAAACTTTTAGCTTGTTAGAGACCACTCTGTAAACTATCCTTGAAAGAAATTGGGGTTCAAGTGCAACTTATCCTACTAACTAGCTTGGTTTTCTTTCTCCCCTCCTTTGCCCCTTGTTTTCTTCCTCCTTTTTTTTCCCCTCTTTAACTTTGAGGAACTGTTGCCCAAGATTTCCTATTTGAGTCTTGTTCAAAGTAGTTCCCTTAGCATACGGTGCCATGCTGTAACATAGAATGCTTATGGAATTTGAGGGGAGCAGTGCTCAAAACTTACTTGTAACGTGGAATGATCATGTTTTTCTTCGCTCCTTATCGATGCCAATGATATTTCATAACATCGTAGAATCTTAAAAGTGGTTTGTGTATTTTGAATGTTTTTGCTCTATAGCATTGTTGAAATCCTTATTGTTAAAAGTGCAGTACATCTGTTGTTGAAACAAAGGCTTTAAAGCTGCACCAATGCTGTGCTGAGCTTCCCCTGGTCATTCAGAAAATGGAAACCTGATCTTGCTGGCGGTTAGAACTAATATAACATAAAGAGAATTATGTGAAGATTTTGTGAAAGTTATGAATGTTAGACCACATAAGGACTTCAGCTATTTGCTGACAGGTTAACATGTAGATTAACTGAGGCCTAGGCATGCTGCAGGGACTCTAATTTGGAGGTCTTGGTTTTAAATCTAGTTGATTTATTCTGGAGTTCTGTTTGTTCTGATGAATGGTAGACATCATTTTATTTCTTTTTCTTCTTTTTTTAATGCAGAAAGGGCATCATGGTGCAAGGTAATGACCAAATTATGTATGGATTTCACTAGAGCGTGCATGTGCCTCTTCGTAAATAGACTTCTATGAATGCTGATGAGGTACCATTTACTTGTTCCTTTTCTAACTATATAAAGATTATGCGCTAAAAATGTGGGCCTTGAATGAAAGGTGGTTTACTTGCTAAATGGAGGGCATGGTAATATGTCTACTATTGGGCAGCTAATGGAGTGACTTTGGCTAATGGTCAAATGGCGCTTGTGACCATTGATTCCCTTTGATACGGCTCTATTAGAATGTAGCAGCGTAAAAGGGGAAGAGGGGAGAGGGGGAGAAAAGATTGTGCAGGGATGTTGCTAATTGGTAAGTAGACTTGTTATGTAACCTTAACCATGGAAATTGTCCTATTGAACTTTGAATTCTAGGATTTATGGATATTTGAATTCTATGATTGGACTTGTGAAATAATTGAGGAACATGTGTGCTTTTAAGTAGGGCTTGGAGGGATTTTTGCTGAACTGGCTGTTTGGTTGTTGTATCAGGGCTGGAGCTCAAGCAAAGCTTAGCTGAGCCTGAGTTTTTAGTTATTTCGATGAGTTGAAAGCTGTTCAAGCTTAACTCTGCTTATGAACTGAGCAGAGTGTATTGTGCAATGGCTTGAGGGGCCCAGTGCAATACTTAGGGCAACTCAACACACTTCACCAAGTGGTGCAATGCATAACATATGTAGCTCTGATTGAGAGACAAGACATTTCCAGTTCAAAATTAGAGAGAAACCTGCATGATAGAGTTGTTATACCAACTCAATCTCACTACTGCAATGAAAATGCTATGAGAAAGGGTCAGAGCTTGTTTGATATTGCTTTTATTTTCTATTTTCACTTCAGAAATTGCAAGAATAATATTCAACTAGACTAAATAACAATATATCATGAAACCTTTCTGTTTTTTTTTTTTTATTTTAAATTGTCTATCAAACATTCAAAGCCTTTGAGAGTAAATATTTATTGTTCTAAAAAATAATGAAAATAGAAGCAAGAAATGAGAGAAGTTTTATGCAAGTGCTTTCCCCAGCATCAATCTCCATCCAGTATTTAACTAATTTGTAGGGAAATAAAAATATGAAAATAATGTGGTACCAAACAGGCCTTTAGCTTTTGCTTGTCAGCCGTCATTGGTTGGGTCCAATGAATCCTTGAACTAATTTTGATTGAGCCTGGAGCATATTGATGACTTCAATTTATTATGATTTATTGCTGTACTGGAAACTATCATTTGGACTGAATCTGGTGATCGTCTTAGCTTATCTTTTTCGATATCATTTGGACGTGCAATAGCACAGGTAGCGTGGCTACTGGTAGGAAGAAAATAACTGTGGAAGAGGAGGTGGAGAAAGAGTTCAACCTGGGATCAACAAATTCCCAAAAATTTGAAACAGAGAATCTACCATCCCGATCTTTTAGGAACGGCTGATCTGTTAATTTCCCAGATGGTGCCAATTCCTTCTTCTCCCTCCATCTGAAACCAAGTCATTTGGCATCCATGATGAAGCTTTGTATTGGTCCAAAAAAAATAAAAAAAATGATCATCCCAATGGAAGAGAAGTGATGAATTATTGCTATTTTCTTTTTTATTTTTGACTGACATATACTTTTGGTCCTCAAACATTTACCTAAAATTCATTTTGATTTTTAAATTTTTAGTTGTTACAATATAGTCACTCATATTTTAAAAAATTATAGTTATAATTTTTAAATATAAGATTGGTTAAAATAGATGGAATGCTGACGTGTTAATATGTAGATTGATTGGCAGAATGATACGTTAACTATTCTCATTCGATCAATTTTAATTGATTTTAAAAATATAATATTTTTAAAATATAAGAAATTAAATTGTAACAACCGAAAATTTAAGAATGAGGAACAAAATAAATTTTAAGTAAAAGTTTGAGCATAAAAAATATATTTTTATTTTTTTTAATATTTGATAGATAATTATTGATATTTTAATTTATTAGGTAATATGTTTAAGATTCAAAATTGAGCTAGATGAAGAATTTTTTTTTTATATAACTGGCTTCGAATGGTTTGAAATTTAAATTTTATTTTCAATAGCGCCAAGTGACCGAAAAGTTGTCTGAGGTCTCCACTGGTCCACGCTATAGTTCTTGTCCTCTACTTAAATTGGTGTCTGAAAGCTGTACCAACTTTAATTTGGAGGTCTTGGTTTCATGTCAGGTCTATCACCTGAGATATTCCAAAATTTCAGGAACCATGGCCCTGAGCATCTACTCAGAACTTCCGGGAATTACTGCACCCCTCTAGCCATGTTAGCATGAGGAATTGAGCAGAAATATGAGTGGGGCATTGATGCATTAATAAAATTTCATATCGTGGACACTATAATTTACTGCATGATATTTGGTTGCAAAGGAGGCCAGAACCTATTGCACATCCATCTCCTTGTGAATGATGTCAATCTTCTATGAATTGCACCAATCCTCTGTTACCAAGCTGATGAGAAATTGCCAGGAATGCGAGTGGCGCATCCATGCATTAATTAAATTTGAGAGATGAGCACACAAGGACTTATTACTCATTTTTGAATGCATGGGAGGTCAGAACTTAGATCTTGGTTGATTCCTATGATCACAATCTAATGAGGAAGATTAGTTTTTGAGCATGTAAAATAAGAGGATGACAGTGTGGTGTGCTATTTGTCTGAGAGCAATGTGCTGTTTTTTAGTCAGCATGGAGTCACCAAATAATTTTATAAAAAATCCTGTATGATACTTTAATTTAACTCCTTAGACCTTCAATATTAAGTGGCAACAAGTCACTAAAGTGGTAGGATTATGATAAGTGTCTCAGGAGACAATTTATTATTCCGGCCACACGTTTACATACCAGTGGTGATGGAAGGAGACATGTAATAGTATTGTATACCTACAGTCCACAGATAAGAGCTGTCCAAGATAATCTAGCATGCTCTTTAATTGTTCCTTAACCAATCAACCCCTAGAATTGTATTGGTCTCAGAGTGAATGGTCAGAAATAGCAGTCTTCAGCTTACCAGCATCAAAGCCAGAACCTACTAGTTATTAAAGACTTATTGCTCATTTGCAGGTCTAGTGTTGTGTCCTTGCTCTAAAGAATGTGAGCTCAGAGAACGCATCCATGGCCTGAAGATTTAAGGAGTTAAGGAGGCTCTATCTGAAATCAGGGTTTCATCAGCTGGTGGTGTTGCAGTGGTCATGCCACCTAAAGCTAACAAAACAAAAAAGTTGGCCCATTTGATTAGGTCAGTGTCAAGACCTAATCATGTTTATAGTTTAGAGTTGGTGGTTTTAACAGAACTTTAATTTAGTATCAACATTGTCTCGTGTAGATTAGCGTAAAGACGTTGACGATTTCTAGTACCTCAAGACTATCTTTGGTGGGTGCAAGTCATCAAAATAATGATAGTCTTGTTTCAATCAATTAACCATGATCCACTTAATATCTATAATCAAATTCGGCACCATTCACACCATTTCTTTCCAAGTTCTTGTAACATTGTTTTATAGGGAACCTCGTGCTAGTATAACGAACTTAACCTACCTCGACTGGTTAGGAATGTGCCTGTATCTCTTAACCCAATGACAAGATTTACCTGGGGTCACTTGGTGTTTCTATTACTCTCTTATGTGCATGTGCAAAAGATTCTTCACTCTATTACGTTTATGGGCAAGAATATCTTAAAGACACTCAGAACTTTATATGCTCTGCACCCAAGGAATCTTGCAGTTCTTTGCAGCTTTTCAAAATCAATCCCCTTCACCAAATCCCTCATGGTTTAGCTTTTCTTTTAGCAGGGTACATCATGGAGACACCTTATTTCTTGGGGATCGAGATTCTTGGACAGCTTAAAAATGAGCCTTATTTCTTTTCGGACGTACATTCCTGGAAGTTTGGCAGGGGATCATGCACACACATCAATTTTTCAGGGATAAAGCTTCTCTGAAAAATGAAAATGCGATCAACGGTATGGAACTCTATTTTACAACGTCCTGTCTCCCCATGAAACTGTTGTAGTTCTTTACTTGTTCTTGAATCTGAAGAGCAAGAGCAAAAGAATTGAAGAAATCAGAAGAATTCAGACTGCTTTTAACCCCATCATCCTCCAAACCTCCATGCCATTGTTCAAACTTAAAGGTGACTAAAAATGATTGCTAAAATTCCTAACCAAAAAGTCTACAAGATCACACCAATGAAAATCATCTCCACCAAATTGAAACCAGACACTGCAACTCCTGCACCATCCAGGATGAGCACACCGGTACATTCAAGAGGAGGAGCTTAAGCTCAATCCTGGGCATCATACTTGACACCATTCACATAACCTCTCATTAAATCCTCTATGCTTCAAATTGTCCAACATTTTCATGCAACATGCAACATATATCAGGAACCAAGTTGCACTTCTCATTCTTCAGGTATCTCACACATCTTAATAGTACAAAGGTCTTTCTTCCCATGGTCCCTAAAAATAGCTTCATTATTTCCATGACTGCCACAAGTTCTTTAACTCCTTGGATCACAATCTCTAAGTCAAATTCCTTGCGTCTCTTAACATCTTCTGCCAATCTCATTATTCAACCTTCATATCAGCTCCGGACCCTCAATCTCCTCACAGCAGTCATATGGCTTTTGCATGGCTAAACCCAGCATGCTGATATAAGATTAACACAGAAGCACACTTGAGCAATGGTCCTTATACAACAGAAGCACTCAATCACCAACTTGTGACTCCACTGTTGCCCAAGACCACATTCAGATGTGACATAACAGTGCTACAATCCTCTCACCTCTAAGTTGCCCCGAGTATTTATCTTCACGGCATGACACCACCAGGTACTCCGGTCAAAATTGCACTAATATATTACCTGTCACAAACCCAGCATGATATCATAATTTCTCAATATGCACCATACCATCCTACAACAAAACCTACTCCACACAAAGTGTGAGAGGTAAAAACATTCACCTTATGACAAGTCATCAACATAAAATCAAAAATTTCATACCAGATACATCTTTTGTGAAGAATGAAGACTGATAACAATAAGTTTCACCTAGTGACAAGTCATCAATAGAAATTGATACATCTTTCCTGAAGATCGAAATAGAATTGTGTAGATTGTAATCCAGTTTGCTGGGTTTCCAGTGGGAGGTGAATTTGTGGACTTTGCGTGTCAGCTATGCTAGTTTAGCTGCATGTAACCAGCAATTTATATCTGGATAAATCTATCGTGGATGCTTCACTACCATCTAGTTGCCTCCATCATGATGAAGTGTTCCAACGGGTATTTCCACTTCCACAGAGGAAAAGCAGAAGGAAATGGAAGTTAATCCATTAAGAATGAAGGAAATAGTGAACAAACTGTGAGATAAAATCAGACCCAACAAATAGCAGAAGTTGAAAGAGTGAAGCCAAAACATCACATATCCAAAAGGAACAGGAAATCACAGAGATATAACTCCATTAACATATCGTAGCATAAATATAGCCAGCCGATATTACTGTACAGATACAAGAAAAATTGAACACAAACAACAAGTAGCTACTACAATCAACCAAGCAGAGATGGAAGCTTTCACCTTCTAATAGAAATCGAAGGTCCTCTTGGGTTCAGAAAAGGAGAAAAAGAAAGCAAAGCCACTGATCTAGAAACCATTCATTTCCAAAAGGTAAGTCCGACGCTTCATCAGTGCCTTTGCAGCAGCCTTGAATGGCCCATCAAATGCTCCGCAAACAAAGGCATCAGTCTCCTTCCTACTGCTATTGGTACCACTGCTTCCCTCAGAAGAGGGCTTGATTGCCACCAGTGTGGCTCCTTGCAATCCCATCCCACCAGGGAGCTCCAAGTAGGGAGCATATCTCAACTTCATGCTGGATGCTGGGACCTGTGTCCTACTTGAAGATGCTGAGGCTGTCGGTGGCTTCTCCCTGAACTCCTCCAGCTGCTCTACCCCCATACTCAGTGTCCCCTGCCCATCGGCATCGGTCAAGACCAAGCTCTTCAGTGTCGGGTGGTCCTTGATAATTTGTTGTAGGAGATAATGTCTTGTCGAAGCAGCAATCAAGGAGCTGATCGTCCAGACCACGCGAAGTTTCAGCCCTCCATTTGTGTAGAAAGATTCAGGAATGCTCCCATTGTCTTCTAATGCTGTTTCCTGCTCAGCGGAAGCTGGCTTTCGGTCTACCCGGGTACCTCCCAGAATCACACAATTCTGGAGGGTACTCCCAAACTCTGCCCTCCACTTCAAAAGAACCCCTTCTTCTGTCCCGACTTCTCCGGCAGGGAGTTCGACCATGAGGTGACGGATGTGGGTGAAGTTCTTCAAGACTTGTGCAGGGGAGTGGTGAAAGAGCTGAGGGAAGAGGGGTTTGTTGCCGCCATTGGGGTTGCGGAGGTGCTGGAAAGGTTTTAGAAGGGTGAAGATCATGAGCTTTAGAAAGTGGGAGAAAAAGTTTCGACGTTTTGGAGAGGATGGGTTTAAGGCATCATCGGAATCACCATCAACAGTGACAACACGGTCGATCCTAACATAGACATCATGGACTAGAGGAACCAGGGCATTGAATCGCTTTGACACCGCAGAGCAGCGGCCCAGGGATCGGACATCAGCAACCTTGTTGAGGATGAGGAGGACCAGAGAGTCTGGTATACGGTCAAACTGATCTTGGTCAAGAGATGGGCCGGCATGGATTCGAGTTTTGTTCTGCATTTTCCCGAAGTTTGAATGACTCTCTTCTCTAATCAGATGTAAAAAAAGTCAAAATAATATCCTTTTCTTCTACTTATAAAAGTTTTGAACTCAAAAAAAGACCAGTTTTGAGGGTTGGGGTTCCTTAATCATAAACCTAGGAATCCAAAGACACTAGCTTTCGGTCTAAGATATTAAATGAGAACTCTTGCCACTGAGATAATGAGAAGCCGCAACCCCAATTGAATCTTCTGAAGAACCAAAAGAAAAAAAGAAACAGTGATTGTTAGAACAAATCCAACAACTATAGAGCCCAAAAAAAACTATTTAATTATGTGCGACATTCAATACTCTTATTATCCTAAAACTCGGAACCTGAAGGCAAGAAAAAACTCCTACAAAATGAAATACTGCCATAAACAACCAAAAGAACAATCTTTTTTCATCCACGATCCATGGCAAGATGAAAGCACTTAGAGAATAGTAAAATACCTACGGATCTACCGTTCCAGTACAAGAGTCCAGGCCCGCCGGAAAGTCCATGTCCGGTCAGAATCCGACCATTGGCTCCAAAATCCGACCTTTCTGCAGAGCCCCACCCAATCAGAGGACCTTAAGCTCCAGTCCAAAAGGAAAAACCCAGGAAATAGGGTTTCTGGAGGTATGAGGTGAGATTTTTCCACCAGAACCCCTCCCGACCCGAAGCCAGCAGCAATAGAGCCCGGCGTACATGGAGATCTCCTGGGAGAAACGGACGGAATCCAGTGGGAAAACTACGGATACTGAGAAGAAAACCTCGGAATGTTAGGGTTTTGGAAAGGGTTCGAACTCTCTCCCCCCCCCTCCCTCCCTCCCTCGCTCGCTCGCTTTCTCTCTGGAGAAATGGATCGCTCCCTATCTCATCCCTCTCCCCCTCTATCTGATATACTGCTCGCCGTAGCGTGAGAGAAAAAGCGGAACCAACGGCGCCGTTAATTGGATGCACCTTGATGAGGGCAAATGCAAGAACGGCTGGTAACGGCGTCAAATTAGTAAAAGGCATTAAAGAGAAAGGGAAAGCTTGATATTTCCCATTCAACATTTTCGTAATGGTACGTCATGGTGCATTCTGTGTCCCGACAAAAAAATGGAGGGATGGGTCAGGATTAAGGAAACATCGGATGAAAATATCAGTTCTTGCGTGGGAGTCAGAGCTCTATGGGGTCAGAGATGACATGCCAGTTGGGTTAAGGTTATTTCATAAAAAGCTATAACTTTAGAAAAAAAAACAATTATTTTCATATTAAAAACTTTACATTTTTTTTCTTTATTTGAAAGATTTAAATCTTAAAGATGGATTAATAGTCTCACATCAAATATTTTCAATATAACAAACATTTACATTTATTAAAATTCAAGTGACCAAATTTCATGCGTTTACACGCCTCAATTTAGGCATATCTATTTCTTTTCTTTTATTTATTTTTAAATTGTTTATTTTTTGAATTATAAATTGTAAATTATGTAATTTAAAGAAAATTATTTTTTAATAATTTAAGAATAAAAAATTGTTTCTCTTGATAATTGCCAGTGTTTGCCTAAGGATAAATTTTTATTCTTTGGAAAATATTTTCATCCACCTCAATATAATCATGCCTATTTCTTCCTCCATCTTATTTATTTTTTAGTTTTTATTTTTTAAATTTTAAATAAGAAAATCAACTAATTTTTAACAGACCAAGATTGTAAATTTGTTAGCTTTGGTAATTGTTAGTAGTTGTGTTTTGGTTGTATAGTAAATTTTAATTTCATCGTGTAGCCATTTTTTAGAAACAAGACTTAAATCATTTTAACAAATTTATAAAATTAATTCTAAATATAAAACTATTACTTAAAATTTACATAAAAAAATTTTAAAATAAAATCTTATTATTTGTAGCTTTGAAAAATGTGCAAAGTTAGTAGCCCAAGTTCCTTTCAAATTTTAAGTACTTTTTAAACTTTGAAATTAATACAAAACTCATATTAAATCAAAATTAAGTTAATATTGCATCGCAAAAGGAGCTTATAACTGCTCTTCTTTATTTTTGAATAAATTGTAATGCATCAAAGCTCATTTAAAATTACATTTTAAAACCTCCATTAATAATTTTTATTGTAATTAAAGAACTTTACAAATTTGAGTTCAAAATTTGAAATTTCACAAATACACTATATTGAAATTTGATTATTGCATTAAGGATTTTGAAACCTATATATTAAGGCATATTTTAGGTGCTTTATTGCTTTCATTGCTTAGTGCATAATTTTAAATTTAGTGCATTTAAATTTTAAATTTTAAAATTCAATGTAATATTATTGAAAGCTATTAATTAATCACTTAATATATTTGGACTAAATCTTTTATAACTTGTGTATAAAGTTCATCAATCAATTAAGATTTCATAAATGGTTCTACAGAAAACATAGTGCCATTCGGCGATGGACTGGGTGGCGACTTTAGTGGCCCACCATGGTGATTCATGATTCTGAAGGTCGAGTGACTCTAGGCCTGTTCTTTTGTAGCAAATTTTATACTTGGATATATCTGAGCTGACTCGTACGAGACTTGTGTGATCGCCCTCTTGTACTAAAAAAAATATAGTGCCATTGGACTTGAAAATTTAATAAATAATTTTTCAAGAGGTATTAGATATAAGTTAAATATTGGCTCACCATTTTAAATTCGTAGATCAATTTGAACTCAAACCTGGATCAACCTCTCAACCAGACCCATCTCCTTAAAAAAAACTATTTTTTAAAAAGTTTTTATTCAAAAACTCTTAAGAAATAAGCTTTGTTATCACTATAAAAACTTTAGTACCTTATCCGATTCTTTTTGTGGCATGTACCTTCTCATCAGAATAGCTAAAAAGTTGTGGGATAGCCTTGAGGCTAAATATGAAATGGATAATGTCAGCCATGATCATTCACCATATCCAAGTTTTAAAATATGCCACGATGGAATCCAAATTTATCAATATATAGATCTATGTATTCCAAGACCTCTTTAGAAAAGTTGAGTTGATTGGATGTAAATTTTCTAAAAATTACCAGGTTCAAACTTTGATTAACTCTCTTTCTCCACTTTGGTCAATTTGTTTGTGAGAGATAAGTTGTAAATAAGATGACTTAAATCTTATGGAGGTCATTAATTTATTTAAGATTGAAGAAGGGTATTGAATTAAGCTCAATCATAAATCAAAATTTAAACCTAAAATCGCTTTAATTGAACTTAACCCATTTAATTAGAATCAATTCAAATCAGGGAGGAAGAGCTTTTAAAAAGAACTTTTAAAACCAATCAAAACAAAACCCTTAATCAAAAAGAATGTAAAAGGAACCTTCTAATTTATGTGCAGGTAAATCAATCATGTAATAAAAGATTGCTGTTAGAAAAAGACTGAACCACTAAGAAAAAGGAACAACCAAAACTTAAGTGAACATAATCTAAGATAGTAGTGGATCTTCTTTTTGATTGGATATCCTAAAAAACCTTAGTAAACCTCATTCATTATCTTGTGATTGGTAACCTTGATTCTAAAGTTAATATTCATATCTATTTTGATCACTCCTAGTTCTCTAGCAGCACAAGTGTTAGGAAAGAGGTTGAGTAAACTTGAAAATGATATTGAAAAGACTCTGATCTTCATAAAGTAATATATATTTCTAATATTAGAATAAACTTGATTAGTGAATCTCTTCTTATTCCAAAGGATATAGAATAAGCTTGTAATCACTATAATAATGAGTTTGTAAGAAAAAAAAAGCTTTGCTTTTGAGGATTTTCAAATTAAGTATAATTTCTATGAATATAAATATAAATCCTTTTATTGTCTTTAATATTGAGTTTTTTAATATAATGATAGGATAGGCCATGCGAATTTTAGTTGAATTCATCGCATGAATAATCTAAATCTAATATCTAAAGTAAATTTTGTTAAATTGTTAAAGTGTGGAATACATATCCCAACAAAAAATTATTGAAAACTAGTTATTCAGTTTATTAAAGTTCAAATCTCCTTGACTTTATTAATAGTGATGTGTAATTCTATCAAGTCATGAACTCAAGAAAGTAATATAACTTTGCAACATTTATAAATGGCTTTCTTTAGCATTGTTGTATGTGTTTGATCAAAATTAAGGATGAAGTCTTAGAAAGATTTAAAACTTTTAAGGTTGATATAGAAATCTAAATAAAAAAACTCTTAAAACTTAGATCTAATCGAGTAGGAGAACATGCCTCAAATAAGATGATATACTCTTAAGAATATGAGATTTTCTAACGAGGTAACTTCTTTTTCCATACAGTTCAATAATATAGTTGAATGAAGATATATATCCTGATAAGAATGGTTAACTTAATATTAATTAGTTTAGATATATTTAAGAACTTGAGAGAGTCTTATTAGTAGATTATTATATTTTAAATAGAATATCTTTGAAAGATAGTCCAAGGATACCTTTTTGAACTTTGAAAATGTAGAACTTCAAGGTTAGATTTAGATTACCTCAAAGTATAGAAGTATCTAGATTAGATAAGAATTCAGGAATCTAAAAGAAAGAAGAAAAGTCTCAACACAATAGATACAATCTTTATAAGGTATTCTTTAAATAGTATGCCAATAAATTTTTAATGATAAATTCTTAAATAATTAGCATCTTTAATCATACTTTTATGGAGGATAGAGATCCTATTTATTTTAAAACATCTTTTCTTTTAGAAAATAAGACCCTAGTCAAATAATTTTTAGATCATTCTCTAGCCTTACTAATTTAGAGTTTCATTGTAAATTTAAAAAAAAAAGAAAGAAATCTAAACCTAATCATAAACCCTTTAAATTTAGAAGAGGTACAAGGGCAAGAAAAGCAAAGGATTGTAGTGAAGAATTCTTTTCTTTGTTAAAGGTGAACTCTTATTTATTGTGTGGCGATGTCATCATTTCACATTCTATCTTGAAAGAAAGCCATTAACTTTGAGTTCAACTCAATTATCTTAAATCAAACTTAGATTTTAACCAACCTCCGTCAAAATAAACTATTAAGCTATAAGTAAGTATTCAAAAATAAATTTTGGTCTAATGGGGCAATATAAAAGTGGTAAGGATGGATTATTAGTTAAGGGCTACATGTAGAAAAGGATTTAGACTATTTTGATACTTATGCACTTATTATAATTATAACCCTTAGAACCCTTTTTACCATGCTTCTATCTATAAATTAATTATTCATTATATGAATGTGAAGGTTGTATTTCTAAATAACGATCTCGATGAAGAGATATATAAAAAATAACTTGAAGGCTTTGTTATAAAGAAAGAAAAAAAAGGAATGTAAACTTGTTAAACCCTTATATAAAATACTTAAACAATGATATACAAAATTTAAAAATACTATCCTATCCTTTGACTTCACAATCAATGTCCAAGATAAATTCCAAAATCATCAATGATGTATAATCCTTTGTATATATATTGATGTCATTCTAATATTTCAATATCTCGTAACACCATATCTGAAATAAAATATTTCCTACCTTATAAATTTGATATTAAAGATCTAAGTGAGGTTGATATAGTTTTAAGGATGAAGCTAATGAAATCCTTTGAAGGGATAGCTTTCTCTTTCTTATTTTATTAAAAAATAATTCAAAAATTTGGATAATCTAGTAGAAAGTAAGTTTCTACTCTTTTTGATTCTAATGCATATAAATGAACCTGTTGATCAATTAAGATATCCTTAGATTTATTAGATCTTTTCTAGATGTGGCAAATAGAATAAAAGTTTATATTATCTATGTTATATGGATGTTAAATAATCATATTCAAAATCCAAATCAGTCCCATTAGACTGCTATAGAAATGATACTTTGATATTTCAAGAGAACTCTTGATCTCTTTCTTCTCTATACTAGATATCCTGAGGTGGCTAAAGGTCACAGTGATGCAAATTGGGTTATTAATTATCTAGATCTTATGTCAACTATTGATTATCTATTTTTTCTTAGTGGTGTTATTGTTTGTTTAAGGATCTCTAAAACAAATTATTATATCTAGAAGCTCAATGGAAGTTGAGTTGATAGCTTTGTATACCACTTGTAAAGAAGCTAAATAGATTAAAAGTCTTGTATCAGAGCTATGCCTAGTATTAAAATTGATTCAGACTATATCAATCCTTTGTAACAATAACGTTATAATAGAACTGATAGAATGAAAGGGTACTAATAAAAAAGATGGACAGACATATATAGTTTTATCATACATAACAACAAAAAAAGAATGATATAATTTTATTAAAATGGTTAAATTATAGAAAAACTTAGGAAATTAATTAACTAAGGATTTATCTAAGAATAGAGTCTTGGACTAATTAACGAGGATGTGACTTAAGCTCACTATTAAGTCACAAGTAGTAAATATCTAATCTTAAGGATTTGAGATCCTATTAAAGAGGTTTAATATTGCAAGAACAAAGATGATTAAATAATCATATTAGAATATAAATTTTAAAGAACATCACCTCCTATCGCTATGGTCAGTGCTTTTTATTAGTGATAAAGAAATTAAAAGGTTAGGTTATATTCTTAATGGGTCCAAAGTAGAAAATTTAAAAGGCATTAGGCCATAAGTACACTTGGAAGGCTTACTTATATAAAATCATCATTAAGGCTGCGATTAGAGCTCTAGGCTAATTATGACAAACTCTTATATAAAATTAAAATACTAAGCAGTAACGCCTATAATAAGTATTGACTACATAAAATTCAATTGATCCATATTGTGTATGTAATATATGAAAGTTTAAAATTAAAATTTTATTTAATATTTAATCTACTATAACTTTTTCATGTGAATATAATCAATATTAAGTAGGATTCGACTCTTCAGAATATCTTATCTATTTCATAGTACTAGAAATTCAAAACTTTTATAAGGGATGTTGGAAATTTTAAGTTTCTCATTTAAGAAAAATGTTCAAATTTAAAAGGGATTATTATTTTTTATTTTAAAAGACTGACATGTTTTGTGATTTGAAAGATTCAATTTTAAAGGCCAGTTAATAGTATATGTCAGATATTTAAATACCCAAATGCTTGCATTTATTAATATCTTGCCAATGAAGGCCTTAATCGATTCTTTAAGAATAGTGGGCTAACAAACAAGCACAGGCACAAACTCAACTTGACTCGACCAACCATGACATGGCATGCGCCATGTGTGCATGGCCAACATCTAAATTTAAATTTAAAATTGTATTTGAGATTTGTAAAATTAAAACATGGCATGCATGATGTGCACATGGCTAACAACAAATTAAAAGTTTTTAAATTTGCTCAAGATAGGCACCTAATATAAAATATAAAATATAAAAATATAAAATTTAAATGGCTAGCTAGTTGACTGGTCCACCACAATGTATACATTACTAGGCTATTACGAAGTTGTTACTGTGAATAGACTATTACTGCTTTTATGAGAGAGTTGTTGGGACTTTTATAGCCCTCTTTAGCAATGACACAGCACAATAGTCCTTTTGCTATGCTGTTGATAAGAGAGCTATCATATTGTAAGCCATTCTTCTTTCTTATTTTTTTAAAGTTTTTATCTACCTAATTGGTAGTTGAAAAAATCCATTGGGTCAAATTTTCACACGGTTATGCTTGTGATAAGAGGATAAGATTGAATCAAAGTATGTACCTTAAGGACAAAGTCTCTGTAACCTTATAAACAATATAAATTTTGTTTTAAGAGCAGTGTTTTTCACGTGCTTTAATCCAAGTGCGCCTATTTCTTCTCTCTCATTTACTTATGAAATTTTTATTTTTAAAATTTTAAATTAAATTATAATTTTTAAAAAATATCTTTTAGTAGCAAATCTGAAGTAAATGCTAAGATAAAGATTTAGAGAGAGGCTTTAAAATATAAAGGTTTTAAGATTAGTATAACTAAAACTGAATACATGAAATGTATTTTAGTGGGAATAGAAATACAAATGAAGAAACATTGAAAATTACAAGCCAAGAAATATCAAGGAGTAAAAAATTTAGGTATTTGGGATTAATTATCCAACAAGAAGGTAAAATAGGTGAAGATGTGAATCATAGAGTTAAAGCAAAATGAATTAAGTGGAGGAGTGCTTTGGAAGCATTGTATGATCGGCACATCCCATTAAAATTGAAAGAAAAATTTTATAAAACCGCTATTAGGCCAGCTATGCTATATGGAACAGAGTGTTGGGTAATACTGAAACAACATGTGAATAAATTAAGTATAACAGAAATGCGTATGTTAAGATGAATATGTAGTAAAACTTTGAAAGATAGAATTAGAAATAAACATATAAGAGAAAGAAAGGAGTAGCTCCAATTGAAGATAAAATGAGAGAAAATCAATTACAGTGGTTTGGACATATACAATGAAGATGCTTCAGTTAGAAAGAGTGATCTTTTAACAATCCATGATATGGATAAAGATAGAGATAGACCTAAACTAATATGAATAAAAATAATTAAAAAAGATATAACTATTTGTAATTTAAATGTCGACTTAGTTCTGAATGGAGTAGAGTGAAGAAATTCATGTAGCCGACCTCATGTAGTTGAAAAAAGGCTTAGATAAGTTAAGTTGAGCTTTAACCTCACACGCAAAACGTCTAGTTTTGTATTTTGATCCCAATATTATATTTCACTACTTTTGTATAAGTTCCATGTCATAATAGGGTACCTGTACTAAACTTATTCTCTATACGACTATCTAATGCATGAAACTTTTGTTATGTCAAAAAAAACCGTTTCCTATTTTAATTATAGGACCTATAGATTATGATGAAGCATTTTAATATTGTGCTAAGATTCATTGTATACTATAATTTTTGGTAATAAACACACTTTTTTTTTCTTAATTTGCGAATTTGCATATTAGATCAATTATTGTCCAAAATTTGGCACAAGTTGTATTTTTTTTAACCGGATGAATAAAAAAAAGGATAAATGATAGCGAAGATACACGAGCACACAAGGCAAAAAATAAGGGGGAAAAAAAGAAGCAAGAGAAAGCAAGAACGTTTTCCTCTCATTGAGCGGTTCTGCCCTCTTATTTTAGATTCGAACGCTCTCATCACAGTGATGATTTAACTGAGGCTAAGAAACATGACCAGCTGAAGTTTGGAACTGTTTTTAACTCTGTCAGAAAAAGATCATATGAATGGTTGCACTCTCGAGCATCTTCTCTCCTTTTTGTGGGGCCACAAGAAACCACGCAGACCACACCTTCAATTAAGTTTGGCACTAAAAGCTTGTTTGATCCATGTCTGAAAAACATCAGTGGTGAAATGGATGGACTACTGGCAGTAAATTATACTTCTTAAATCATATATTCTTTCTACATCTAAACATGAAGAGTTAAGATTACAAGCTTGAAACAGAGGGTGCAGCTTCCAGCGATGCTTCCAAAAGAGTCAACTTACAATAATCTAACATACTCGAAATGAAGTAAGAGCAAATTAATGTATAACCCTTTTGACCATACTAAAACCTTTTTTTTTTAAAAAAAAATTTGATCCTTTCACTGATGTGAATTATGT
>UESW01003295.1:0-49523 GCA_900491605.1 Calamus simplicifolius | reverse complement strand
GGGGTCACGTCCGATCCAAACGCTCTGCTTGCCAACTGCCTGATGGCGCAATATTTCAGCAACGAGCGTCTCGTCATAACGAAGAAAGAGAACAAAGGGAAAAAAGGATCACGTCATGTGCGTGGGTTGCCCCAAAGGTCGACACATCCAAAGACCGACGGCTCCAAAGGCCGACACCTCCAAAACCGACGGCTCCAAAGGCCGACGGCTCATGACCGACGGCCCCAAAGCCGACACCTCCAAGACCAGCATCCTCCCAGCCGGTCCCGGCACTCTTCTCAGCCGGCCCCGGCACCTCCCAGCCAGCTCCGGCATCTTCTCAGCCGGCCCGGCATCCTTCCAGCCGGCCCCGCCTGATCCAAGTCGGCCCCGACACTCTTCTCAGCCGGCCCCGACACTCTTCTCAGCCGGCCCCGGCATCCTCCAGCCGCCCCCGACACTCTCTTCTCAGCCGGCCCCGGCATGTCCAAGCCAGGCGGCCCTGGCACCTCCCAGCCGCCAGCCCCGACACTCTCCTCCCAGCCGGCCCCGGCACTCTCATCCCGGCCGGCCCCGCCTGATCCAAGTTGGCCCCTTGTGCCTCGGCACCTACCTCGTCGAGCCTCCGCCACCATGATGACTGAACCATAGCGTTCAAAACACATCTGCGGAATCTGGCGCGGGAGAGTTCAAATTCACTATAACAGAATAAGATTCCAAACAAGGAATCATACCAAGATGTGGCCTATGACCTAATACGGCCTAGGGACCACGCACCACTGAGTCTCGAGCCATCAGCCAGCTCTTCCCGCCTCCCAGCCGTCGATCCTCTAACTAACCATATACGGATCCTACCGGCCTTGTAACAACTTGATTCGAATCCATTTCGAATCCCAACAACTTTAGACCTCATCCAGAGCACGTCCAAGAAGTCAGGTGACCGCCTATAAATACGACCACCCTCAAGCCTCTCAGGTACGGCGATTCTATGCCATTTTTCATTCGCAGCTCTCACACTCCGCCATAAAAGCTCCCACGAGAGCTCGAGGAACTCTTCCTGGGGGATCCTTCTTCCCATATTTGTTGATTGCTGGTCTCCACTGACTTGAGCATCGGAGGGTCTTCCGCAGAGGGCCATCCCCAATGCCTCTCGCGTGAGGACTGTCTTGCAGGTCCGCCCAGAGGGAGCCCACGCTGCAGTCCGACCGCGCCGAGCCGAGGACAAATTTTACGGCAACACCTTCTAACTGTCAAATCAAAGAATTTTTACTTTATTGTTTTATTTAATTAGATAGAATATTTTATAGGACATTCCAAACAATGAATCAATTTCGACTTTATCTTCGTCTTCTTTTTCTTTACCTATTTTTGCTTTAAAAACTTTTGCTGACTTCCAAACAGAGGGTAAGCTGGTGACAGAGGGTTATTGCTTCAAAAATCTTTGCATACAACTTGGTTTAGCATCATGTGTTGAGAACGATTGGAGCTAACAAGACAAGAATCCTTTCTTGTCCTGCATGATACGAATAATGCTTACGGGAGTTCACCTAACATGGATAGGGTGCCCATAGATTCCAAATATTGGCTTGCAAGAACTGTATTCATTCCAATTATTTAATTAATCATCAACCAAATCTCCAGCACTCCAACATCATGCCTACATGGATCCAACCACGTCCAGGTCAGCTCAGTCAGCGTAGGACTAGACAATTTGTTCACATATGCTTGCCAACTCCTCCTTCAACTCTTAGCCGCCACAACAGTCAGCATTATTTCAGCCACCTTGCCTTCATATTATAAACGCAAGCACTCCTAATATTCTTTGTTTTTTTTTTTTTTTTATATTGCATCAGGTTTTATTCCTCTAGGTAAGGCCAGTCGCCAAGTTTGAATGAATTACTTAGTTCAGCTGATTCACATGGATCCATGGGGAAGAGAAGGTGGAAGAAATCCACGGAAGCAACATCTCAATGAATGTTTGTTGTACTAATGGATGCATCCATCTCACTTGTTAATTATATCCCAGCACCAGCATCCAATATGAAGGATGGCAATGGAGCATAATTCACCACTTCAACGTCCACCCATCTCACTCCTAATATCATATAATTAAAAAATTTTGATAAAATATATTAATAAATTTAATATTTATTATTAGAATAATAACAATTTTAATTCGAATTAAAAAAAAATTAAAGTAGGAAAGATTGAAGTGAGAATGGTGATATATTTATTCCAAACTATTCTGATTTCTGCCTTTATCCTGAATCTTATCCCTGTCCGTGGAGGATCCTCGATGGGATGGGATGGTTCGCGGGTTATCGCTATCCAATAGAGACTTTATAAGGTGTCCTTTGAAGTTCATGGCCGGCAGCCCTTTTTCTAATCAGGCCTTCTTTTTCCGAGCCTTCACATCAGATGGGTCACAAAAGAGAGCTCCCTTTTGATTTTGAGCACTTACAAATTACAATGCGAGGCTTCTCTGCTTTAAGGCGTAGGTTCAATGGCACAAATGGTGAAAGGGAATTTGTTCATTCTCTTGTCAGCATTCTTACTTTCCCCACGTGTGTCTATAAGAGCTTCCTTCTCTGAGAATCAAAGCGTTATCATCCTAACTTTCGGTCCTCTGATCACTAGGAGACATAAATGCGTTATCTAAAAAGTCATAGATTAGCATTCTTTTCTTTCTTAGCAACTCCAGCCTCTTTAGAAGCGGTTCATGGGGTTAGTCCCACATTAGCTCGAAGTATAGAGGAGAAGTTTTTCATGTTTATTCGTAACACCTAAAAAAAAAAACATTATATTGGATATAAAAGAAAGTGTTATATATTTATAACTTAATTTTATTTGCTATTAATTAATTTTTTCTTAAATTTTTGAATCACATAATTTTGGTCCATTAACGAAGTTAATTAGGTTAGTTGGTGAACTTTGAGCATTACAAATGGTATCGCTGAAGTTAATTAGATTAGTTGATGGGCTTTGGGCATTATAAATAGTATTAGAACCAACTCTTAAAAGTTGATGGGTATGAGAAAAGGGCTACCATAAAATGGTGAAGCAATAATGATCTGGCTCAAGGGTAGATTCTAGTTAGTTTGTATAGAGAAGAGATTGTAACACCCCAAAAATAATCATATACTAGATTAACAAGTATAATTAAATCCACTTGCTATCCATTAACTTACATTCGAGTTTTTGGATCACATCATCTTGATCCCCTAAAAATTAATTGAATCAATAGATGAGCTTGAAATGTTACATTATCATTAAAAAAAGAAAAAGAAAAAGAGAATGTAATGGCATAGATAATTTTTTTTTTAGTCTTCAAATTTTTATCTTTTAATTTGTTCTTGCAAAGACTTTTCCATATTTAAGGGCGGTACCATGCATTAGTTGTTGGCTCCAGGTGGATGCTGGTCACCATTCTGGCCTTGATGGATTTTCATATGGGTTAAATACAAAATTTATTCAAAAGAGAAAAAAAAATGAAATATTAGAACTAATAGAATATAAAATAATTTTAACATCCCTTTTCATCTTTCATCTTTTATATAAATGATATCACAAAACATTAATAACATTTTTACTTCTTTTACATTAATTTTTTCTTAAATATAATAAAAAATTATACCTACAATATTTCATTATATATTATAGATAAAACCAACATAAGCATATTTAATAAAAAAATTTACATTCTTAAAATTTGCACTAAAAAATCTTATGCCTTGAACCTTTTTTTTTTTTCATTTTTTAGTCCTAAAGCAATTAACTAATTGATATATTATAATTATACAAAATTAACATAAAATATGGTAAGCACGACCAATTTGGTTAGAAGGAGCCATTGTTGACTAGACATTGATCATAAGATGTGGATCTAGAGAGCCAAAGGTTGATTGACTTCTTCTGTGGTACAACGTAGTTTCAATGGCAGCCTCCATTTTTGAAAGCAGCAGAGAAGGGGATCAAATGTTTGGGTAGGAAATTTGGAGTCTCCCATGACCCCATCCAACTTGTGCATCATGCCAAGAGCCCACCAAACCAAGGCTTCCAAAGTACTGGCCATCAGGAAAAGATTTACTATATCATTCTTCGATGCAGTAAATATGCATAAGTCATACAGATTGATCATTCACATATACTGACGCACGTGCGATATATGGCAAAACTTATTAGATCATCACATATGCATGGCTATGCGTAAACAATTAATTTATGTAATCGATATACATTTGCTGCACCAAAAAATTGTGCAGCAAGACTTTTTTCTGACCACCCTAAGATTTTGGACCTTTGACTAGGCTATTTTAGTCAGGCCAAGTAAAGCTGAGAAAGGTATGACACAACAGCTTTAAATTACCTTTTTAGAACTCATAACTTAAGAAGAAGTTGATAGAGAGAGAAGATAAGATACCTTTAGATTTTGTCCTAAGATAATTAATTATCAGAACGAATACAAAAAAAATAGTTTTGAAGGTCAAAAGGGCAAAGCCACCTCATTTCTTCAACAGAAAGAAAAAATTTCATAGTTAAGAAAAAAGATTTTAAAAAAAAGCAGAGTGTTATTAAAGAAAAAAAGAAACAAATAGAATACAAAAAAGTACGCACGCGTGCACACACAAAAAAAAAAAATCAGGCCTTAAGTTCGATCCATTAGTTACATACCTTTCAATTCTCTCTCTCTCTCTCTCTCTCCTCTTTTTTTGTTCTCTTTTTATCATCAGTTGAAGCTTAAGGCTAAGCTAATATACTAAGTTTCATTCCTATATATATATATATATATATATATATATGTCTTAACCTATTAAACTAGGTCAACATTGGATTCTAATAAGGTCTAGATTTTGCAAAACTATAATCATATTAAACTAAATTAGGCCAAAAAAATAGAGGGGTTAAACATTATGTCAATCCATTAAATTTTATACAAAACCTAAAGTTAGACTTAACTCAACCCTGTCCAGCCGCAGAAATTGATCAGATCCGGGCCCAAGTCCAAGATCCCTAACCCTAAGAAGAGCCGAAACAGACGGCGCCGCTCGGTGTTGAATCCCACGTTCTCCTTGTGGAAGCAAAGCTGGAGAACTCACTCAGATGAGTTGGCATAAAACAAATTAGATAGGATAGTAGTTGTTGGAATGGAACGTTTTGGAAATAAATAAGCTGTTCAGATGGTTTATAATGATTATAATTGATCTAATATTTTTGTGCCTTAATTTAAATTTATATATCAGGAAGTTTGAAGCTATTTTTTAAGCAATGAGTCTGATATGAGGTAGGCATCATCATATTAGGATGTGCTCAAAGTGTTTTGAATTGAAGGTGATCAAATTCAAAACAATGCCTCACATATTATGTTGATGGCCTTCGAATGCTAAAATGTTTGATGATGCTCAGCTTTCTCAATAAAAAGTCATGGTTGGTTATTTTTCAGAAAAAAAATTTTTTTTGCTTTAGTCAGTGTGGAGCACATCAGTTGATACATCATCTGTTGATATAACCATGTATAAATTCTTCAAAGCTCATTGAAGTGCTAAGTGAAACGTTAACAAATGGAGTTTATGCATGAAATTAGGAAGTTTTGCACCATTGGAACACTTGGCATCAGGTTGCTATGCCTTTAGGATTGGTCTTAGAAAAACGTCAGAGATCTCAAACGTCTTCATTTATTTGGATTTTGGACTGTTGACAAGGGTTGAACAGGAAATCATGTTTTCTGTTGACACAAGTCCAGCCCTGAAACTTGGAAGTAGAATACTTGAAAGGAAATTGTGAGTGGAGAACACTGAACATTTTGAAGATCCTGGGATTGATTATTCCTAAACCTTAATCATGGTATATCTTGGCCTTCTTAGCAATTGCTATGCACTCATCTTTTGCAGATTTCTATACTTTCTTGGAAGCTGCAGACAGAGCAATAAACAGCTCGGTGTTAAGGCTCACATATTTTACAGTGGTATCTTGAGAGTATGTGAGTCAGCAAATGAGGGGGGAACTGTGAACACTTCCTGCCAAGTTGAACAGAAACTAACCTACAGTGTGGTATTATAGAGAAGCCAACCTTAACATTAAGCTTAAATGGGTTGAGTTAATTCAATAGCAGGCTCTCAGTTTGGCATTTTCAGAATCTGCAACCTGATTGGATTGAACCTGCTGGTGCTACAAGTGAGATGGGTTTTGAAAAGCTTCCTTTCATATGCCCTAGCCAATTGAACTCTTCTACTAATTGCTAATCTCAAGGATGTTTTCAGAAAGCTGCCATGTATGCATGAGCAGAGGATGGCATGTGATCAGTCCTTATCTTCTCTGTCCGGTTGCATGGATTTTTTCTTTTTTGTATGTTTTGGTAACTTGTTGGAGATGTGAACTGAATCCAAGTTATTTTGATCATTTGTTTTGAGACTTCTATGATCGCTGGCTAAATTGTAATACTTTATTTTTGGGATAACATTCTGTGATACATTGATTATGTTGTAGATGGTGCAATCTGTACTTCTGGTGAAAGTTTTTTCTATGGTTCCAATGCTTGAGTCAGTTTGGATGTTATTCTCCACTTTTCCTCTTAGTTCGAACTTTTTAATTTGCTACTAAGTTGTAAACATCTGAGTTGTTCATCTGAAACCATTTATTATTTGATTCTCTCATCATTAACCACACCTCCATTACTGTGGCGGTCATCATTGCTGGTGTTCTCAGCTTTCACTACATGGTTGCTGGAAGTAATTAGGCATCTTTACTTCACAAGTAACGCTGGAGCAGTAATCAGAGCCTGAGTCCCAGGTGGTGCAAACTTGTTTGCTCAGATTCTTTTGTAAACTTTTCTTAGTAACTAGTGACTCAAATCTTGTAACACTGAGGAGAGTTTTTATATCCTAATGAATCAAGACTGACTGTTATGCCAAAGCATTGTTCACTGATATCATACACCGACTATTTTACAACAAATCAAACAGTTTTTAAGATGGACCCTTTTTCTAATCTTTCTTTTTCTTTTATACTATCACAGGGGCTTGTTGCTGCATTCAAGTGAGAAAATGGAAAAACTTATCCACCAGTGATATAAATGATATAGGAGTCCTTCAGAGTGCAAAGTGGCTAACAATGGTGATATCACAATGATTGACCATTGGAAGTCTCTGCAACTGTAGCTCTTTTACAAATTCAACCTATTTGATAGTCATTGATGAGGCTTTCCTCTAATCCAATAACAGACAAAATTTCTTATTAAAGATCAGTGGACCTTCCCATAGCTAGATTGTTTGTTGGTTTCTGCACACCATGTGACAAGGGGATTCTCAGAAAACAGCCACAAGACTTTGGTAAGGCCGAGCTCAGGACATAGAAGTTGCAAACAGCCAGTTGTGGAACTTTTGAGTGCAGCTTTTACCTTCCCCCTCTCTTCTTGATACTAATCCTCCAGCCGATGGATGTCGAACAACAGAGAATTGTGGCAGCTCCTTTCAGACTTTGATCTTCAGGAGATCTGAGCTATTGTTCAGGGAAGGTAGCCCATGCTACATATATAAAACTTGTATGACTCAATAGATTGAGCTTTTCTTTTAGCCATAGCGGCAGCAGCAGCAGTAACAACAAATACTATTTTAAAATAGAAAACAGCAAATGTTTTTAATCTGTGCAAATGCCTGGCCAACCTTTCATTGTGAATTGCTTGATTGTAATGCAACCTTGTGGATGAAATTCTGTAAGATTCTGTTATTGTAATAGTGTATTGACACTGTGCTGGCTTCTCTTCCTAGTTGTGTTATAGCCTGTTAATCACCCATGTTTACCTGATTTCCTAAATCATCAGTGAATTTGACTTGATATGAAGTGATTCTGTTTACAATATGGTTGGCTGGGATATTAAAATAAAAAAGGGTGAAGAAGTTTACATGAAATTGCAGGCATGGGATTATGTATTGTTTTTTTCATTTTGTCACCTCTGACCTGCCTTGCATGTTTTTCATATTTATAGATCCATAATGTCCAATCAATAATTTTGCTATAGATCAATTAACATATGATGACGCCAAGTCACCTTCTTCAAACGCCGAGGAAGACGGACGTCCTTCTTCTCGGACCCTGCAAGAAAAGTCCCCGGAGACCGGTCGTTCCGGTGGGGACCCTACGACGCTCAAGTCAGTTACTTGGGATCAGACAAGAACCACTCAGCGGAAAGGAGCTGAGACAGTTAGGGTTTTGCTAGGAGGAAGAAAGCTAGAAAACCAGAGTTCGGATCTTTACTTACAATGCGGACGTGTGTTTTTATACCTGTCCGAATATTCCATATTACTGTTCCGGAAGATTGTCATCGTACCATCACTATGCACGCCGGAGGTGTCCTGCGATACTTGTCAATATGATGTTACACGTGTCTAGCAGTCGCGGTTGTATTTGGTGCGCGCCGTTGCTTGACATGACCGCGCAAAGTGCAAGTGGTAGTGAGTCGTACTCCGTAACGGGACATAGTCACGCACAGGAACATGCAGTGCACCATACGCCGTTATGAGGCATGGCCGCAAGCAGCCACGGGTGCACGGAAAGTCACGTGGGCTCATTAGGTGGTCCGGAGCTGTCATTTGGTTCGAGGGCTGGTCCGCGTGCTAATCGCTGATGATGCCCACGCACCCCAAGACCGGAGGGGGTCTTGGGGTCGAGAGATGGTGATCCCACTTCGAGACCGGAGGGGGTCCCGAGGGTAAGATAATGCTGGTGCACCCCGAGACCGGAGAGGGGTCTCGGGGTCGAGATATGGTGATCCCACCCCGAGACCGGAAGGGGTCTCGGGGGTGAGATAATGCTGGTGCACCCCGAGACCGGAGGGGGGTCTCGGGGTCAAGATATGGCGATCCCACCCCGAGACCGGAAGGGGTCTCGGGGGTGAGATAATGCTGGTGCACCCCGAGACCGAAGGGGGGTCTCGGGGTCGAGTATGGTGATCCCATCCCGAGACCGGAAGGGGTCTCGGGGGTGAGATAATGCTGGTGCATCCCGAGACCGGAGAGGGGTCTCGGGGTCGAGATATGGTGATCCCATCCCGAGACTGGAAGGGGTCTTGGGGGTGAGATAATGCTGGTGCACCCCGAGACTGGAGGGGGTCTCGGGGTCGAGATATGGTGATCCCACCCCGAGACCGGAAGGGGTCTTGGGGGTGAGATAATGCTGGTGCACCCCGAGATCGGAGGGGGGTCTCGGGGTTGAGATATGGTGATCCCACCCCGAGACCGGAAGGGGTCTCGGGGTGAGGTAATGCTGGTGCACCCCGAGACCGGAGGGAGGTCTCGGGGTCGAGATATGGTGATCCCACCCCGAGACCGGAGGGGTCCCGGGGTGAGATAATGCTGGTGCACCCCGAGACCGGAGGGGGTCTCAGGGTCGAGATATGGTGATCCCAACCCGAGACCGGAAGGGGTCTCGGGGGTGAGATAATGCTGGTGCACCCTGAGACCGAAGGGGGATCTCGGGATCGAGATATGTTGATCTCCGTTAGTTGCTGTTACCTTTTATTCTAACGACGTTAGATCAGCCATATCAGATGCCCCCTCACCCCTGAGGCGAAGCGGGCCCCACTGGCAAGGCAAAAGGGGTGTTCTCCATGTGGCTGATCCCTGTCCACATCTCTTATGCGGACGGCCTGGGGAATGTGAGAAGGCGGCCGCCTCCGTACACTGTGCCCGCCACGATCGACCTCGAGAGAAAACTAGCCCTTCGAACTCTGCGCGAAAAGCTGTATCATCATTACCTCTCATAGCGGCGACGTCAGCGGAGTCCCATCATTGGCCGGAGGCGTACCGCATCACGCGCTGGGCGTCCCTCGAGGTGAACCAGCCTATGGTGGGGGGCCATGTGGCTGACGAGACGAGGCAAGACGATTTGAAAACCCATAAACCCAAACGAGGGGTGAATCTGGCCATATCGCTTCCGCTATCATCGTCTTCCTATGTGCCTATGCTCTGATCTCCCCTGTAACCCGAGAGCTTGAGCTTGGCTTTCTTCTTTCAGGTTAGTTCTTTGTCCATTCCAAGCTTCTCCATCCCTTCTTTTGCTCATGAGCTCTCCATCCTGGACTTCGGAGGACAGTTCAGAGAATCGTCCTCCCTCTAAGAGGCATTGTACCTCTCCGCACCTTCTCCTTCCCCTCCGCTTGAGTGGTCCACTGATTAGAGGACCGCATCCCCTGGCCCAGCGACGGGTCGCCGGTGGAGCCCCATCGAGGAGCCGCCGGTCAGAGGCCGGTACCTCCTCGAGGGTGGAGGGGTCCCCGGAGGGGACTGCCTCCACGGTAACAGGTCTGGAAAAAATCCGGGCCCATTACCAGATTCTCCGGAACGTTGAGCTTTTTCTGCCGACTCCCGATGATAGGGTCATCTCCTCCCAACCCGATCGGGTGGCCCTTTATGAGATTTGCCTGAAGGCAGGTCTCCGTCCACCCTTTCCCCCCTTTTTCATCAACCTTCTCGACTACTACTCCTTGACTCCATCCCAACTGGTCCCGAACTCCTACCGTGTCATTAGCGTTTGTCATTCTCTGCCATCGTCTGGGTATCACCCCTCGAATCTCTCTTTTTGATCCTTCTATATCCTCCGATCCCAGAAGGGTTGGTGGCTGTTCCAGCCCCGACCCAATCGGGTCCTCAAACTTTTTCTTCCTTCTTCAATCAAGGGATGGAAATCCCGATTCTTTTTCGCTAACCTTGACCAAGTTAGGCCCCGGTGGGGAGATCCCGACCTCCGAGGAACGCGAACTCCACCATCCATCCTGGGGATCGGGAGGCATCGGGTCAATTGCTGGCTGCCGAGATCCCTCGGTACACCTTGCTTTTGACGGAAGATAATCTCGAGTCGGTGGGTCTTATCTCCCACTGGGGTAAGCCATTTCCACTCTTAGCCAAAAATTTTGTCTACTTCTCTTTTTTTTGACTTTGACTGATGTTGCGCAGCTATGAAAATACCGGCAGAGAAGCTCCTGAGGGCCGCCTCTAAAAAGAGGGCCTGGGAGGGGCCACCTGGAGGCCAGCGAGCTCCAGCCCCAAAATGCCCAACGGCTCGGGCTCCCCAACCACCGGCACCACAAGACCCCCCGGCTGCTCCAGAAGTTGATCTCACAGCCGACACCCCACCAGAGATGGCGGTGACCGCAAGAGTCCCAATCGAGGAGCCAGTCGCAGAGGAGCCGGTAGCGGCGAAGGAGCCCATAGTGGCTGAAGAGCTTTCCGCCCCTGGCGAACCGACCCCGCCGAGGCTGCCATGGATTGGGGCGAGGGGCCATCAAGGGCCGCGAGCCCACCCCCCGAGAGGTCGCCTAGGAACAGCCCGCGCGCCGAGCCGGAGACTGCCGAGACGGCCGAACAGAGTGGGGCCAAGCCCGGGCCGCCCCGGGACTCCTTGAACGATGGTCGCTGGGCTGAGTGGGTCCTTGCCCCAATTTTTATGCCCGAGATCCTGGAGGACCTCAGCCACCAGAAGGCGAGCGCATTCTTTCGGGATTCCTACGCGGCCGTCGTCAGGGTAAGCGGTCTTTTCGCCTTTTTCCTTTATCTTTTTCTTTTCTTTTTGCTAACCTGGAACTTACGCATGCAGCTCGCATACTCCCTGAGGGCCGCCAGGGATGCGATCCATGGTGGGAAGGCCCTTCTGCGGGAAGCGCAGAAGGAGGCTGAGGACGCTCAGCGCCGTACGAGGCGGCTGAAGAGGAGCTGGAGTTGGCCAAAAGCGCTGGGCAAGTGAAACCAAGGCCGCTGAGAACCGAGCGGAGGCCAACACCAACTGTGTGCGTGCAGCACTCCACCAAATGATGGAGGCCGAGAACGCTGTGATGGCCAGAGATCTACACATCTCTGAGCTAAGCTTGACCCTTCAGGAGGCCGAGGGTGGGCGGTTGCGGCGGAGGAGAAAGTGAAGGCCCGGAGGAAGAAAAGGCCGTGGAGGAAGAGGCGCGGCGGCGAGGAAGAGGCGTGGGCGGCGAAGGAGGAAGCAAGCCAATCCGGGAGGAGGCGAGCTGCGCTCGGAGGCCGAGAGGGCTGCAGTGGCAGCCCTCGCCACGGAGGAAAGGCTCGGGCGCAGAGGTGGAAGCTGCCATCGTGGCCAGGACCGCTGGGATTATAGAAGAGTACAAAGTGTCCGAGCGCTTTACAGATGATTTGGCAGAAGCCTCGCGCGGTGTTCCTTGAAGGATTCCAGCATGGGAAGGAGAAAGTTGCCAGGGATTTGAACATTCCCCAAGCCCTGGAAGTTGAGCTAGACCGCTTCTGGATTCGGCCCCCTCCGACGATGAGCCCGTGCCAGCAGAACCGTGAGCTTGTATTTTTGTTTTTGCAAGTCCGATGATGTCGGCATTTTGTAATCCCTTCAAATTAATGAGATAATCTTCTTCAAATACATTGTCTATTTGTGACTCTTACCCTGAATTCGTTGGTTGATAATACGCGGCCCATGGTCCCATTAGTCCCGCTAGTGCCAGGGGATAACTCTCAACTCATACGAGCTATTCCGCCTTAGCCATCTAGGACCGAAAATTGGGGCCAGGAGGATAGGTTTCTTGGGGTTGAAACGCCGGTAGTTGGAGGTTGAGGTAGGCGGGTTCCTCAAGACCGACAGCGCAATGCTCTGCCAGGAGTATGCCGGGCCTTGTGCTAGGTAGGCATGTGGCTTTTGGTGTCGACAGGGGTCGGACTTTATCTGACCGGTGGGACTTTATGTGCCATCGGTGTCAGGCTTTATGTGTCGTCGGGTCGGGCTTTATGCCTGGCTGGCCCAGGGCTTTTATGCCGACGGGTGTCGGGCTTTATGCTTGGCTGGTGCAAGGCTTTATGCTTGGCTGGCCCAGGGCTTTATGCCTGGCTGGCCCAGGGCTTTATGTGCCGACGGGTGTTGGGCTTCATGCCTGGCTGGCCCAGGGCTTTAGTGCCGACGGGTGTCGGGCTTTATGCCTAGCTGGCCCAGGGCTTTATGCCTGGCTGGCCCAGGGCTTTATGTGCCGATGGGTGCCGGGCTTTATGCCTGGCTGGTGTAGGGCTTTATGCCTGGTTGGCCCAGGGTTTTATGTGCCGACGGGTGTCGGGCTTTATGCTGGCTAGCCCAGGGCTTTGAGTGCCGACGGATGTCAGGCTTTATGCCGGCTGGCCCAGGGCTTTGAGTGCCGACGGGTGTCGGGCTTTATGCCTGGCTGGCCCAGGGCTTTAGTGCTGACGGGTGTGGGCTTTATGCTGGCTGGTGCAGGGCTTTATGCCTGGCTGGCCGGGCTTTATGCCTGGCTGGCCCAGGGCTTTATGTGCCGACGGGTATCGGGCTTCATGCCTGCTGGCCCAGGGCTTTAGTGCCGACGGGTGTTGGGCTTTATGCCTGGCTGGTGCAGGGCTTTGAGTGCCGACGGGTGTCGGGCTTTATGCCTGGCTGGCCCAGGGCTTTGAGTGCCGACGGGTGTCGGGCTTTATGCTGGCTGGCCCAGGGCTTTGAGTGCCGACGGGTGTCGGGCTTTATGCCTGGCTGGCCCAGGGCTTGAGTGCCGAGGGTGTCGGGCTTCATGCCTGGCTGGCCCAGGGCTTTAGGTGCCGATGTGTCGGGCTTATACCTGGCTGGTGCAGGGCTTTGAGTGCCGACAGGTGTCGGGCTTTATGCCTGGCTAGCCCAGGCTTTAGGTGCCGACGCTTCCTGGCTGGTGCAGGGCTTTAGGTGCCGACAGGTGTCGGGCTTATGCCTGGCTGGCCCAGGGCTTTAGGTGCCGACGGGTGTCGGGCTTCATGCCTGGCTGGTGCAGGGCTTTAGGTGCCGACGGGTGTCGGGCTTCATGCCTGGCTGGCCCAGGGCTTTAGGTGCCGACGGGTGTCGGGCTTCATGCCTGGCTGGTGCAGGGCTTTAGGTGCCGACGGGTGTCGGGCTTCATGCCTGGCTGGCCCAGGGCTTTAGGTGCCGACGGGTGTCGGGCTTTATGCCTGGCTGGTGCAGGGCTTTGAGTGCCGATGGTGTCGGCTTTATGCCTGGCTGGCCAGGGCTTTAGGTGCCGACGGGTGTCGGGCTTCATGCCTGGCTGGTGCAGGGCTTTAGGTGCGACGGGTGTCGGGCTTCATGCCTGGCGGCCCAGGGCTTTAGGTACCGATGGGTGTTGGGCTTCATGCCTGGCTGGTGCAGGGCTTTAGTGCCGACGGGTGTCGGGCTTCATGCCTGGCTAGCCCAGGGCTTTAGGTGCCGACGGGTGTCGGGCTTCATGCCTGGCTGGTGCAGGGCTTTGAGTGAAAAGAACTCAGGAGCTAAAATGAAATTTGTTAATATAAAATGAGGGGCGAAAACCCAAATGGATACAGGCATGATACTTGATGTGAGAGGAGGAATACGTTACTGATAGTACCGGCGAAGGTTATCTGCATTCCATGTCCTAGGGAGTGGCTTCCCATCGAGCTCTTCAATCTTGTAAGCTCCATGGTGAAGTGTCTCGTGATCCGATAGGGTCCTTCCCAATTTGGAGCTAGCTTGCCTCCTCTGCTGGCTTCGAGACCTCAGCCCGTCGAAGGATCAGGTCTCCTGGCAGGAAAGTCCTGGGGCGCACACGGGCGTTGTAATATTTGGCGGCCGTTGCCGGTAGACCGCCATCCGAAGTCGCGCTCGGTCTCGCACTTCCTCCACCAGGTCGAGGTTGGCTCGCAGCTGGTCTGGGTTGCCTTCCTCGTTGTATGATTCCACCCGAGGGCTTGGTGAGCCAACCTCCACCGGGATGACGGCTTCGGATCCAAAGACTAAGCTGAATGGGGTCTCGCCGGTGGGGGCTCGCGGCGTTGTGTGGTAGGCCCACAGCACGTTGGGGAGCTCCTCCACCCATCGCCCTTTATAGTCATCTAGTCGAGATCTCAGCCCTTGGAGAATGATCCGATTAGTCACCTCGGCCGCCCCGTTGGTCTGAGGGTGCCCGACGGAAGTGAACCTCTGACGGATGCCCAGCTCGGAGCAGAACTCCCGGAAGGGCGCATTGTCAAACTGCCGGCCGTTATCAGTGACCAGGGTGTGCGGTAGCCCGAACCGACATATGATGGACTTCCAAAAGAAGGATCTCACTTTGCTCTCTGTGATCTTGGCAAGGGCCTCGGCTTCAACCCACTTGGTGAAGTGATCCACCGCCACCAAGAGGAACTTTCGCTGTCCGGAGGCCGGGGAAATGGTCCCAGGATATCCATGCCCCACTGGGCGAAGGGCCAGGGTGCTACTAAGGGGGTTAACTGAGACGTCGGCTGTCGCTGGATATTAGCGTGACGCTGACAGCTATCACATCTCTTAACGAGCTCGGCCGTCCTCCTTCATTGTTAGCCAGAAGTACCCCTGCCGCAGGGCCTTGTAGGCTAGGGCTCTGCCCCCCAGGTGACTCCCGCAGATGCCTTCATGGATCTCCCGGAGGATGTAATCTGATTCAGCCGGCCCCACGCACCTGAGGACGGGTATGAGAATGATCTCCGATAAAGCTTCCCGTCCATCATCAAGAACCTCGGGGCCCTCCGCCTGAGTAGCTTGGCCTCAGCGGGTTCTCTGGGAGAGTACCGTCGGTCAAATATCGGATGTAGGCATCCATCCAGGAGGGCTCTTGCTCCACGGCAACGCTTCATCCGCAACTTCAATGCTTGGGCTTGTAGGTGCTCCACATATGTTCTTCCCAGCGTCCCGTCGGCCGAAGTGGCTAAGCGGGATAATGCATCGGCCCTGGCGTTCTCCGCTCTGGGGATGTAGCTGACGCGAAGTAAGAGAAATGAGAGGCTTGGGATTGCACCTTGCTCAAATATCGGGACATGGTTGGGTCCCTAGCTTCGTACTCCCCGGTGATCTGCCCAGAAACAAGCTGAGAGTCCGTGAAGGCCCTCAAACGCCCCGCGCCTAACTCCTCAGCCAACCTCATCCCCGCTAGCAAAGCTTCATACTCCGCCTGGTTATTAGTTGCCGGGAACTGGAATCTGAGAGCATACTCCACTGCGTCTCCCTCGGGCTCGCAAGAATGAGTCCAGCTCCGCTTCCTTGAGAATTTGCAGCTCCATCCACATGCAAGATCCAGTCCTCCTTTTCGCCTCCTCGGTCGAGGGAGGGTCTACACACTCCTCCGGGCGCCTCCTCCATCCCTCTCGGTCCAGGAACACTCGACCAAGAAATCAGCTAACACCTGAGACTTCATGGCTGACCTTGGCCGGATGGATAGGTCAAACTCACTTAGTTTAATGGCCCATTTGGCTAGCCGACCGGAGGTGTCGGGGCGAGATAAGATGGTTCGAAGAGGCTGGTCCGTGAGCACCACGATGGGATGAGCTTGAAAATAAGGTCGGAAGCGTTGAGCAGAGACCACCAAGGCAAAAATAATCTTCTCGGTTCTAGAGTACCTGGTCTCGGCGTCATGAAGTACCTTGCTGGTGTAATAGATTGGCTTCTGACCCCATCAACATCCATGCGCACGAGCACAGAGCTGACAGCTTCGGGGGAGGCTGCAAGATATAGGAAGAGCTCCTCTCCATTCTTAGGCTTGGACAACAGCGGGGGAGTGGATAGAAACTGCTTCAACTCCTCAAAGGCACCCTGACACTCCTTTGTCCACTCGAAGCCGTTGACCTTGCGCAGCGCCTTAAAGAAGGGCAGGCACCTTTCTGCCGATCTTGACATGAAACGACTCAAAGCCGCCACCCTCCCAGTCAGGCGTTGCACCTCCTTCTTGTTAGCTGGGGGCCTCATCTCCAAGATAGCCCTGATCTTGTCAGGGTTGGCTTCAATCCCTCGCTGGGTTACCATAAACCCAGAAACTTGCCTGCTGCCACTCCAAAGGCGCACTTGTGGGGGTTAAGCCTCATCCGATACCGGCGCAGGTTATTGAAGGTCTCCTCGAGGTCGGCACATGGTCAGCTGCACTGATGCTCTTGGTCAGCATATCATCCACATACACCTCCATGTTACGCCCTATCTGGTCCTCAAAGACCTTATTCATCAATCTTTGATAGTGGCCCCGGCATTTTTCAACCCAAAGGCATCACCTTATAACAGTAAATCCCCTTTTCTGTGATAAAGGAAGTGCTTCTTCATCCGCCGGGTTCATCCTGATTTGATTATATCCCGAGAACGCATCCATGAAACTAAGGGTTTCATGCCCGGACGTGGCGTCCACAAGCTGGTCGATCCGGGGCAGCGGGAAGCTGTCCTTGGGGCACGCCTTGTTGAGGTCGGTGAAGTCCACGCACATCCTCCAGCTCCACTGGCCTTGCGAACCATCACGACATTCGCCAGCCAGTCCGGGTAATGCACCTCGCGGATGTGACCGGCCGCCAGCAGCTTCCGCACCTCCTCATCCACGGCCTTTGTCGGTCGGGGCGAAACTCCTTTTCTTCTGCCGGACAGGTCGGCACCCCGCCCGAATGTTGAGTTGGTGGGTGATCACCTCCTCTGGAATCCCCGGCATGTCGGACGCCGACCAGGCGAAGACATCCGCATTAGCCCGCAGAAAGGTGAGGAGCCGGTCACGAGCCTCCTCTGGAGTAGGGCTCCAATCCGGACTGTTCTTGCTGGGTCCTCCCCGAGGGGAAGGTAAGCAGTCGCTCGGCGGCTCTCCTCTTTTCTCCAGGTCTCGGGGGTCCAGGTCTCAGGTACCGGTATGGGCGCCGCCCCCTGCGGACTAGGGGCCAAGTGATAGCAAAGTGTGGTGGATTCTGCTCTCCCCGCATCTCCCCGACTCCTCTGCTGGTGGGAAACCTCACGAGGAGCCTCTTAGTGGATATGACAGCATCCAAGAGGTTGAGCCCGGGCCTCCCGAGGATCGCGTTGTATGCGAGGGGCACGCGAACCACCAAGAACTTCATGAAAACAGTGCTTTGGCACGGGCTGTGCCAGCCGTCACAGGGAGAGTGACCTCCCCCTCAACTTTTACAGAATCTCCCGTAAATCCCATCAGAGGCGTGGCGACAGGCCGGAGTAGATCAGGTGACAGGTTCATGCGAACAAAAGCGTCGTAGTTCAAAACATCCACAGAACTCCCACTGTCAACTAGAATTCTTTTTACAGGATGTTTAGCGATCGTCATGGACACGACGACGCTATCATCATTTTTGTTCACTACCCCATCTAAGTCCTTTTCAAAGAAAGGAATTACAGACTCCGACTCCTCCCTCCCCTCTTGGCCTCTTCGACGGGCCTCCTGCCCCCCAGGAAATCATCGCCACCGTCTTCTCCGTCGGGGCATTGTCGATCACCGACGGCGGGGGCGCTGACGGGCCAGGAGCTCCTGGGTTGTTCCTCTGGATGAACTTTCCCAGGTGGCCCCCTGGATAAGGTCTTCAATAGCCTTCTTCAGCTGGCGGCACTCGTCGGTATCGTGACCATGATCCCGGTGGTAGCGGCAGTAGAGGTTCTTGTTCCAGGGATCTTCTGGTTCATGGGAGGAGGGCGCTGCAGATAGGACTCCCCTTCAATCTCGAGCAGGATCTGAGATATCGGGGCGAGCAATGGGGTGTAGGGTCCGTCTCTTGGTGCAGGGGCTCGGGGCGGTTGTCTGGCCGGCGAGGAGGCTCAGGTCTCCTGGGGCGAGCTTCTGCAGGTTCCGGTCGGCCGGCTTCTTGGGGACGTTCCCACCAGCCTCGCGCCGGAAAAGTCGGCCTCGTCAGCCCGGATGTACTTCTGGGCCCGGATCAGAAGCTCGGCGTAGGAACCCGGCGGCTTCTTGTCAAGGGAGTACGCGAAGCGAGACGGGCGAGCCCCCGCTTCAAGGCCAAGGTGGCCACCGAGTCTTCAAGGTTGTAGACCTCCAGAGCTGCCTCTTTAAACCGAGCGACGTAGTCCCGCAGGGACTCACCGCTCTTCTGCTGGACGGCGAAGAGGCTGTCGCCACCCTTGGAATCTTCCGGCAGGCATCAAAATGGGCCAAGAAAGCCCTCTCCAACTGGCGGAAGGAATCGATGCTTCGTGGCGGCAGACGGGAGTACCAAGCTCGAGGGCCTTCTTCAGGGTGGCCGGGAAGGCAATGCACATAAGCGAGTCAGTGGCCCCCTGGACTTGCATGAGAACTTTATAGCTTTCCAAATGGTCCAGGGGGTCTGTGGTCCCATCGTATGGATCTAGCTGGGGAAGGCGGAACCTGGTGGAGATGGGCTCCTCCATGATGCGGCGAGACAAGGGAGGCCGGCTGTCGTAGTCCGTTTCTGGCAGGTGGGTGATCCGACGGCTAAGCTCCTCCAGCCTCTGATTATATTCATCGAGTCGACGCTCGGCTCGACGAGGCATCCGGCCATCAAAAGAGCCCTCCCCCGAAGATTCGGAAGACGGAGAACGGGGACGGCGATGCCGGCGGGGGCGCTCCGCCTCCTTCCCATGCCGCCGCTTAGGAGAGACACTAGCGTGGCGGGAAGGAGACCGGTGTCTCTTAGAGGCTTCGCGGTGGTGAGGCTTGGGCGGAGATCGATGGTGGCGATCTATAGGAACTGGCGATCTCCTCCGGGAGGAATGCTGGCTGGGTTGCACCACCCCTGGGACAGATGGATTCGGCTCTGGTTGCTGCGCGGCCGCCTGCTGGTGCTGCAGGCCCTGAACCGCCGCCGCCAAAGACTGGACTTGCGTGGCCAGGGCGGTGAATCGATCTTCTTGGAACTGTTGTAGAGCAGGCACGGGAACATCGACCTGAGGAGCAGAAGGCCCAGCCTCCCGGGGCGCAGCGGCTCCGGAATGCTGGCTGCGAGAGCGGGGGGGCCTCCGCGGGTGGACCGGCCCCGCGGCGCTGCCCCCCAGCGCAACCGGCAGAAACTCCCTTCGTTCGGTCGTCACCATGGCTTCAAGAGCTTGAAGAGAGGGAATGTAGACTGCTGGTTCGATGTCTTTCTCTTTCCTCCCCCTTCCTGGCACGCCAATCTGATGACGCCAAGTCACCTTCTTCAAACGCCGGGAAGACGGACGTCCTTCTCCTCGGACCCCTGCAAGAAAAGTCCCCAGAGACCGGATGTTCCGGTGGGGACCCTCCGACGCTCAAGTCAGTTACTTGGGATCAGACAAGAACCGCTCAGCAGAAAGGAGCTGAGACAGTTAGGGTTTTGCTAGGAGGAAGAAAGCTAGAAAACCAGAGTTCGGATCCTTACTTACAGTGCGGGCATGTGTTTTTATACCTGTCCGAATATCCATCTTACTGTTCCGGAAGATTGTCATCGTACCATCACTGTGCGCGCCGAGCATCCCGCGATACCTGTCAACATGATGTTACACGTGTCTAGCAGTCGCGGTTGTATTTGGTGCGCGTCGTTGCTTGACATGACCGCGCACAGTGCAAGTGGTAGTGAGTCGTACTCCGTAACGGGCACAGTCACGCACAGGAACATGCAGTGCACCATACGCCGTTATGAGGCATGGCCGCAAGCAGCCACGGGTGCACGGAAAGTCACGTGGGCGCGTCAGGTGGTCCGAAGCTGTCATTTGGTTCGAGGCTGGTCTGCGTGCTAATCGCTGATGATGCCCACGCACCCCGAGACCAGAGGGGGTTTCGGGGTCGAGATATGATGATCCCACCCCGAGACCGGAAGGGGTCTCGGGGGTGAGATAATGCTGTGCACCCCGAGACCGGAGGGGGGTCTCGGGGTCGAGATATGGTGATCCCACCCGAGACCGGAAGGGGTCTCGGGGGTGAGATAATGCTGGTGCACCCCGAGACCGAAGGGGGGTCTCGGGGTCGAGATATGGTGCTCCCACCCCGAGACCGAAAGGGGTCTCGAGGGTGAGATAATGCTGGTGCACCCCGAGACCGGAGGGGGTCTCGGGGTCGAGATATGGTGATCCCACCTCGAGACCGGAAGGGATCTCGGGGGTGAGATATGCTGGTGCACCCCGAGACCGAGAGGGGTCTCGGGGTCGAGATATGGTGATCCCACCTGAGACTGGAGGGGTCTCGGGGGTGAGATAATGCTGGTGCACCCCGAGACCGGAGGGAGGTCTTGGGGTCGAGATATGGTGATCCCACCCCGAGACCGGAGGGGTTCCGGAGGTGAGATAATGCTGGTGCACCCCGAGACCGGAGGGGGGTCTCGGGGTCGAGATATGGTGATCCCACTCCGAGACCGGAAAGGGTCTCGGGGGTGAGATAATGCTGGTGCACCCCGAGATCGGAGGGGGTCTCGGGGTCGAGATATGGTAATCCCACCCCGAGACCGGAAGGGGTCTCGGGGGTGAGATAACGCTGGTGCACCCCGAGACCGGAAGGGGGTCTCGGGATCGAGATATGTTGATCTCCATTAGTTGCTGTTACCTTTTATTCTAACGTCGTTGGATCAGCCATATCAACATTTTTATATTAATTTAGAAACTTACTCCCAACTCTAAGTAGGCCCATTTCATTTTGGATGTGGACTTCAAAACAAGGAAGCAAAGCTTGATCCCAATAAAGAAATGAATGTGATCTCAAGTCATTCTAGAGTATAAGTGCATCGTAACGCAATGATCTGAGAATATACCTTGACTATAAAATTTTATATAGAGATGGCCTCTTGGCTTCAAACCTTCTCTATGGAAATTTATGATCAGAGATCTAACATAATGTCTTAGCTAGAGATAGCCAAGTACTGATCTGTCTTACCATTGTTGTTAACTTCTAAAATGGGACCAAGAAATTAAAACCAAAAGCAATAGACAGCGGAGATGACTTTTAATCAGGACGTACAACTCATGTTGAAATTTGTAATAAAGAAAGGGAGTTCTCTCAGTCCTGTGAATGTACACAAGTTGAAGAAATGGACTGCAATCAGCTAAGAATGGCAGATAGGACCAAGGAGATGCTGCATTTCATGATCTTATTAAAATGTCAGAGCCTATCTTTCCTCTAAAATATATTATAAACAACATAATAAATGAAGAAGAAAGGTGTTTTGCCAAGTGCTCCTTTCCCCTGGTTCTGGTTTATCTGGTGGTTGACACACACTGTTCTCATTGCTAGTATTGCCACTGTTATTCTCCCCAAAAAATAAAAAAATAAAAAAATACCAGTAATAAATGACTCCATGCATTAAGAATAAAATATTATTTTCTGAACTTTATGACTATCTGCGTATTTTGAGGAATCGTTAAAATTCTACATGCACCCTTTATTTATTCTCGATCTTTGTCTATTCTTTCTTGGACACCAGTTTCAAAATGATAACCATCCCTAAATTAAAGTTTAATCTTAGTACACAAAGGCTTGCCGATTTAATGCCATTCTCTCAGGTGATGAAGTTAAACTTTATGGATTTATTAAGCTCATGATTAATTATTGTTTAGCTTTAACATGTCAATCAATCATTTAGAGCAACAATGTAAATAAGCCAATAATAACATGAGAAACTCATAGGTTTCCCACCCTCGTAAATTGGCTGAGACTCTGCTGTTTAAATTTAACATTTTTAAAATCTAATTACTTTGTATTTTGTTTGTAACTAGGATAATAAAAAAGACCCATTAAACTACTATCTTTTGAATACATCTATCAGCATATCAAACTATGGCACATCAATTTCCTTCATAAAGTATCCATAATATATATATTTTTTTTCTTTTGGTGTAAATTTAGCCTCACCAAATTAAATCATTTGATTCACTGATCATAGGCGTTTCTTATTGGCTCCCCTGCATTGCGATAGCACAATGGTGAAATAATGAAATTTATTTAAGTATATCCTTATAAATCATAGAACACAGTCCTCTCAAACTATTCATATACTTGCTCAAGCTTCTCTCACGCCTCAACTAATTTGAACCAAATAAGGAACCGATAGAGATGAGAGATCCCCTTGAAAGAATCCAAATTGAGGATTATTACTTGAATTCATGTATATAAAAAACAAATCTCAAAAAAATTCCCCTTAACGAATCTATCATTAGCGTATCCTAAACACCGTCAGTATATCCGGCACCGTACCGCCGTTAAAAAGGATCCAGCTCAACGCTGCACGACTTCGAAACGATCTTCGAATCCGCCGTCAGCTTATCCACCGTCACGTCGCACCGAACCTTAACGGTGATCGTCCACGTCGTGACAGCGCCAAACTTAACCCTAACGGGCACTTTGAGGTCAATCCCCAGCGGCACCTCCCCACGTCTCTGCTCCGTTACCAACGCTTCCTGCATGGCGTCGGATAAACGAATCCCTGACCCCGTCAACGACGTTTCGAAGACCGTCACGTTCCGTTTCCCCTGGTAGAAGGTGGGCCAGACGCCTTGACAGAGGCTGACGGCGTCGTAGCTGACGGTGATGGAGCTGCCGGAGCGGTAATAGATGCCGATCTTTTCGTTAGGGTTGTCAGCGCGGACGGTGACGTCGAACTCCGGCGAGAGGGTGGCGGCGGTGGATATGTTAAAGCCCTTGACGGCGAGGCCGTCGACTGAGTACTTGGGGATCTTTGGCTTGAAGATGAGGTAGAGGATCCCGGCTGCGGCGGCGAGGGCAACGAGGAGGAAGAGGAGGAGGGAGGCAGTCCAGGCGAAGCAGCAGCAGCAGCAGCTTCCTCTGCCGCGGCGGCTGGAGAGGCGGGTGTAGGACTCGAAGCGGCGGGCATTCTCCGGCGGGGGGACGCGGTAGATCTGGTCCTTGGGCACCTGAATCACGTAGCTTTCCGGCGGTGACTTGGGCCTCTCAGCAGAGTTCTTCGAGAAGTGGTGGCTCTCCAGCAACGGTTCGGCGGGGTTCAACAGCTTTTCCTCGGCGGCGGGCGATTCGGCGTGGTGGACGCGGTCAGCCATCATCGCCAGAATCTAGCGCCTTCCCTAAAAGATCTGCACAAAAATAGGCCAAAGCTACGATCTTTTAGTTACCTTGCATGAGAATGCCGCTGAGTCGATCGAAAAAAATAAAGAAAAAAAAAAATCAAACTTTCACTACTCTTTCTGAGTGTTTTCTGATTGAGAACGCAAAAGGAGGGCTTTTTATAAGAGAAAACAAGCAAAAAAAAAAAAAAAAAAAAAAAGGGAGAAATAAAGGAAGGCAACCCCGAAACTGAATCAAATCTAAATTTTGAGAGGAATTCATGGAGAGAAATCACGATTCAATACAAAACAGACAGCATTGGCTTTCCATAAAATGGAAGAAAATAGAAGAAAATCTCGGGACTTTCATCAACAAAACCTTCAACCAAAATAAGGAAACGAGAAATCCTAGTACTCACATTGTAAAAATAGTGGAAAGAGCTCCTCCTACTGCTCTACCCTACTCTTCTCTTCTCTTATTTCGCTAATATTCTAGCTCGATCGAGAAGAAGGATAGGCGAAAGGTTGGTTTCGGCCAGTCGCCAAGTGTGGGGTATATAAAACAGAGGACGCTTAGGAGAGAGCGAGAGGAGGGGAGAAGACGACGCGAATTAAGCCTCTGGGCACTCGGTAAAGCAGCCGTCGAATCCGATTTAACGACCCAGACAAATAAATTAATCCTTATCCCTAATACCGCCATGCGCAAATTAATACTTAATTGCTAAGATTTCTTGGATATATATATATATATATATTAGGAGGAAACCCTACCATATATGCGATTCATTCGGGCCTTTTGTTTTTTTTTCCAAAAAAAAAGTTAAGGGAAAGAAACAACTGCACGGCACCGGGGATGGAAAATAAACAAATAATTAATAAATAATCAGGGTGTGATTTGGTGTTAAATTCCGCCTCCCGTTTGGCCGTTTAAGCGGCGTATCGTGGAGCAAACCACGTCAGGATTGGCCATCGTGATGCGCCGCATGGGGACTTCTATGCGAGCGAAAGATCCGTGGCTCATCTTTTGGGGCAAGGTTGGAGACCACTGCTCAGATATCGCTCGGATAATATCATGCAAGTTTCTATGCCACGAAAATCTCTAACTATTTTTTTTAATTATTTTTTAGCTATATATATATCGCTCGGATAATATCATCCCGGCGAGTCCGCACGAAAAAATAGTTTACGAGGTTACGGGGCCCGCACGGGACGCGGTTGAGTGACCCAACCGCGAGGAACGCTGCCGAGCTGCGACCGGTCCCGCGGTTTACTATTTTTTTTAATTTTATTTTTGTTTTTTCCTCCAGCGATGCCTAATTTTCAGAGCATCCGATGGGGCCCCATTTATCGAATGACGGACCACGTGTTCTTTAGAAGTCGCGCGCACTTGCCGTGTAACCGTGTTCGCGCAGAAGTTGCTGCGATGCGTGAATTGCGTGCACGGCGGGATCCAGCTGTCGGGATTGGGCGGACGCTGCACCACAGCTGGCGCGGCGCGACGCTTGCCTGTTCAAGGTTCATGCATTGGGTCCGCGTTCACGGAGAGAGGCCAAGATTCTAAATAACGGCGTCGTAATGGTTATAACGGTCGTTATGGAAGTTTCGGTCATCCCTATTATTTTATTGGGACATGCAAATGGAAACTTTTTAATAATATTTTTTTTAAAAAAATTATCTAGAGAAAGATTCTTTTCCTAATATTATTTTCTTTCTAATATTTATAAGAATGAGATGTTTTAGGTCAGCTCATGTGCACCTACCATGCAACTGGAAAATGATTCTGTGCGTAACAATCTGTTTTAAAATAAGTTTATAAGCTAGATTAAATTCGTTCCGATGAATAGTTTGAAAAGCATCGTCTTTGAAAATATAATTTTAGAAAGAAAGAAAACCCACACACACGCACACAAACTGACAAAGTATAACAGCTGTAATTTTTTTATTATTAAAATAATGATAGTATAATAATTATAACAACCCTGAAGCTAGGGATTGTGAAAAAAAAAAAAAGTGAACACTTCTGAGTTTGGAATCGGAACTTATGCTCAACTACTGAACTCATCTAAAGATTTTTCCAACTAGACCGGCTATATGGATCTGCTTTTTTTTGTTCTATTTATTCAGGACCAAGTTGACATTTAAATTATAAATTAAAATATAAATTTAAAATTTATATTTTAAAAAAATAAATTATTTATATTTTTAAAATATTTTATTATTAATAAATTTATTGCTTTGAAAATTTTATTCTATGTATAAAATGGTTAAAAATATTTATTATTTATGCTATTTAAATTATTTATTTTTAACCTACATAGACTTTGATTGTTTAAAAATCTAAAAATTATATATTTTTTAATAATAATATTTTTTAAAAAAAATCAAGACTTAACCATACTTCACTTATATTACTCTGTCTAGAAATAATAATTTACATGTTACATAGACGCCATCAATGGTATATTCAAGGACCTAGTGCATGAACAATGTGAGTTGCTCAAGGGCCAAATATGATGATTTTTTTTTTTGGTATAGACGGATGATTACACTAATTTAGGATGAGTCAAGCCCAAAATATCAAAATACAAAATTTGGGTAAGAACCAAAGGGCACGGGTCATCTTTTTCCAGCACCAAGGTCCGGAGTGATGGGTCACTCGGACAGCTATCCAGTCAGCCGTTGAGTTGGCTTCCTGGTAGATGTGCCGATCTGAGTACTAAAAGCATACTGAAGCATAGTTCGAATGTTGCGAATGAAGGGGTTGGTGGGTGAATGGTCGCTAGAATCCTGTTGAAGCCAGCGAATAACAGTAATGAAATCCCCCTCTATAATAAGCCTTCGAATGCTCAGACTATCGATGGCATAGGATATCCTAGCCCACACATCATACAACCAAGCTAGTGGCACAAAGATGTCAAAAAGGCCGATTCCTTCGGTCGCCAACTTCGTACCGTTCGGCCCTCGGATCACAAAAGCCGATCCCGTAAGTCTGCCTCGAACACTCCTATCAAGTTGATTTTGACAAACCCTAGCGATGGGGGCTTCCAAAAGATAAAGACCGTATGCCATTGTGCTGCCATAGTAGTAGGGGAGCCCCAGAGGCCAGGGTTATCAGAATCATGAGCTGTGTGATGGATAATGTATTCAACAGATATGGATAAAGATATCCTAACAATCCGATGGGGGGATGCAATCTCATCAGTGAAGATGAGTTGGTTCCAAGATAACCAAACCTGATGAGCTATGTAAGCAATCATAGCACCCAACTGCCGATTATCCTTTTGGATATCTCACCAAATCAAACCCAGAAAGGTTGTGCGACAAAGATCAGTACTGTCATCCCAAGAGCGATAGCCCGAGATTTGTCAAATAAGTCTCGCTTTACTGCAAGTGAAGATAGTATGATCGACAGTCTTCTCCTCTAAACCACATAAAAGGTACGAGGCTGGATCGACATGCCCCTCCCAGAGAGCAAGGAGCATATAGGAAGATAGTCCCATGTCATTTTCCATATGAAAAGTCGAACTCTGGGGTGAATGGGAATCTTTCAGATCCAAGGGCAAATACTAAATGGAACCTTGATAGCATGAGAAAGGTTAAAGTAGTCCAGTTTCAGTTCAACTCATCTTGGGTGCAATTCCAAGTAGGATCAAAGACTCATAGGAAAAGTCTTGTTGCATTGCCTTTGGTGCAGCAAGTGTGCATTGGTCACACGGATTGACCGCTAGCACGTATGGTGACTTAATGGGCCTTATTGTGCACCGTATGCATGCTGGCATGCACGGACGGTCAATCCGTGCGGCCGATGCGCGCTTGCTGCGCTGAAGGGCGGTGCAGTAAATTTTTCCAAGGCTCATAACTTCAGACAAGCCCTAGGCCAAGTGATCTCATTGAACAAGACAACTAGACATAGAACGGCCGAAACAGCCCACAGCCCAATAATTACACCCCATTGGCCCAAATGGCTGCTAGCAGCATATGTATCTCTAATTCTATATTGCACATGTTTAAACTATCTAAATTATTGTTTTCTCAATTTATCTTCAATGGGCATTGGCACTATTTTCATTGATAACTTCATTTCTTATTCTATCTTTGCTTATCTTACTATATATATATATATATATGTTAATATTTTCATTTCAGTCATATTCATGTCAATCTTTTTTTATCTTAATTTTTTGATTGCTTATTAATTTGGTCAAATGGCTAGAGAAAAGATGAGGGGAATGAAAGGCCAAGGCTGGCTATCAGTGACAGGTTTAGACCAAGTGCACCCATGATCACACCCTATGATTTCTATATCTTCAACCCAATAACTAATACAATTAAGTTGTGGCTCTATTTCAGATCTCTAACCCTTGCCCTCGAGTAATCAACCCAACACTTGTGGTGAAGGCTCCTCAGGGAGTACTGGGGCCTTGCCGGACCAACAGACCCTTAAGAGATAGCCCATATGTTTCCTGACAGCACCTGCCAGCCTAAAGTGGATCAGAATTTTGAGTATTGTTATAATCACTAATCACTCAAAAAAAAAAAAAAAAAAAAAAACAGTGATCAGAACACGATAAAGTGTTCTTTTTCTTGAGAGATTTAGAGATCATTCATTCTGAAATACAAATTCTTCGCCTTGCTGAAAGAAGTATTATCTATCCGATAAATAATTCATGGCAGTATCCAAAGAATTTCTCCAAGTTGATTTTTCTTTCTCTAGTAGATGATGAAAGTTGGTTTGCAAATCCTAATTTGCTTGGCTGCTTCTAGTCTGCGGATCAAATTTCCTGTTGGATTGTTTGTCTACACAGATTCACCAGTTTATGTAGTATAGGTTGTTAGGAAATGGGTCTTAATGCTCATTATTTTGAATAAGAAATTGAAGGCCTTTAGTTTCACATCAAAATTTATAAAAAGAATGATTCACTTTATGTGTAAACCTCTTCTCATGCTTGTGCATTTGGGCTCACCATAAGTAGAGAGCTAGAGAATGATGCATCACCCATGCATGCATGTGCAAAGGACACAACGGACACTTTGCACTTTGTACTTTGCACGTGCATATTATCGCGAGGAGCATGAGGAGCCTTAAAAAAATTTTCATAATTATGAAGATCTGACAGTCAAGGATGATTGAATCCAGATTATACGATGAGAGGATAAGATCATCATTGGATTGGTTGATCGATCGGATAAGGGATCAAGATCAAATGCTGAGATCGATCGGATAAGGGGTCATGATCAAGCGCTAAGATGCAGTGATCAAAGAGGAGCAGTATTGATCAATTGGTGAACTCGATCGATATGATCACGCACCTGATCGGTGCAATCAAGTTATCGCAGCGGTATTGATCAATTAACACATCCGATCGCTGATCGGCGCACTCGATCGCTGAAACGGGAGATCAAATCTTGATACGACATATAGATTTGGCGAAAAGACTTAGCTAGATGAAGTTGATCACATGATCTTTAGATCAAGATACTGAATCGGCATTTCCAAAGTAGATAAGCCCCTTCGCGCACATCTCTTGATCACATCCGATCAAGTCAAATTGGTACAATTCTATCCCGTAAGGATGCTTCCAAAGGCACTTCAAGTCTATAAATAGGACATGCCACTTGCATTCCAAATCATCCATCCGAAAATCCTTTCCTTAGCATTTGCATACTGTGAATTTAAGAGAGTATAGCATTCTTGGTTTGCTGTTTTGGTGATAAGAAGTGCTGCTTTCATCAGAAGAAGATCATTGTATCCTGAGAGACAATCGCCATAATACCGTAAGCACTTGTGATGGACGAAATTATCTGACATAGAGTTTAACTTTAAATTCGGTCTAGTCATCCACTTAGCCATCAATTTACTTCCACCAACATTCTTAAGATAATTTTCTTTTTCTGTCACTCTATCGTTCTTACAAGTGATGGCTACAATTGCTGCACCTGTTCAAGCTGAGAAGCCAAAGAAGTTTTCGGTACTGATTTTAAAAGATAAAAATAAAAGTTGCTGTTCTACCACACCACTCTGAATCTGATCAGAGTTCTCAATGAAGATCCACCAGTTCTAAAGAAAGGGGTGACTGACAAGCAAGTGGTCATTGCAATGGAATTATGGAAGCATTCAGACTTTCTATGCAAGAATTATATCCTTAATGGATTGGAGAATACCCTATACAATATGTATAGTAGTATTAGTACTGCTAAAGAGTTGTGGGCATCCTTGGATAAGAAATATAAGACCGAGGATGCTGGGAATAAGAAATTTATGGTCAGCAGGTTTTTAGACTATAAGATGGTTGATTACAAAACCGTCATGGAGCAAGTTCAAGAACAACAGATCATCCTACATAAGATATATGCAGAGAGAATATCTCTAAGTGAGTCATTCTAGGTAGCCATTATTATCGAGAAGCTACCATCATCATGGAAAGACTTCAAGAACTATTTGAAGTATAAGCGGAAGAAAATGGGACTTGAAGATCTGATCGTTCGACTAAGGATTGAAGAAGATAACAAGAGTCTTGATAAAAAGACAGGAGGGCATCCATCTGAGCCTAAGGCCAACCTTATGGAAGACAAGAAGAAACACAAGTTTCCTGGAGAGGGCTATAAACAGAAGAAATGCAATCCAAAAAAATTCAAGGGCAAATGCTTTGTATGTGGTAAACAAGGGTACAAATATAAGGATTGTCGTTTCAAGAGAAAAGAGAAGCAAGAAGCCAATATTACTGAAGATACCCTATCCCAAGAAGTATCAGAGATAATGTTGTCAGCAGTTATGTTTGAAGCAAACATGATTGATAACCCAAATGAGTGGCATGTTGACACTGGAGCTACTCGACATGTCTGCTTTGATAAGAGTATGTTCTCATCATATACTTTTATCAAAGATAGAAATTTGATCATGGGTAACTCCGCTATATCCAAGATAGAAGGACTTGGCCGTATAGTTCTGAAGATGACATTTGAAAAAGAACTTCGATTGAACGATATACTGCATGTTCCCGACATACGAAAGAATCGCATGTTAGGCTCCCTCCTAAGCAAAGATGAATTTAGGATGGTGTTTGAGTTTGACAAGTTTGTACTAACTAAAGGGAGGGTCTTTCTAAGCAAAGGTTATTTGAATAATGGTTTATTCAAGATGAATGTAATGACTATACATCGTAACCTTGAAAGGAATAAAAAATCTTCTTTTTTATATGATTGACTCTTCTTCATGAAATGATAGATTAGGACATGTGAATTTTAAGTCATTATGAAAATTAATGAATTTAGAATTATTATCTAGTCATCAAATCAATCCATATTACAAGTGTGAAGTATGTGTTGAAGCTAAGCTAGCTAAAACACCGTTTTATTCAGTATAAAGGAATACTGAACCTCTAAACTTAATTCATAGTGATCTATGTAATTTGAAGTCAATACAATCTATAGAAGGTAAAAAGTATTTACTTTTATTGAGTCTTTAAAAATGTTTAAATGTTATAAAATAAAGTTAAAAATTAACTTGGTAAGAAGATTAAGGCTATAAGGAGTGATAAAGGTGGAGAATACGATGCTCCATTTAATGAATTTTGTTAAGAACGAGGCATTATTCATCAAACTATAATCCTTATTTACCTCATCTAATGGATTGCTGAACGTAAAATCGTACATTGAAAGAAATGATGAATGCCATGTTGATAAATTCTGGTACACCATAGAATTTATTGGGAGAAGCAATTCTCTCGATCAATCATATTCTTAATAAAATACATCTTAAAAAAAAAGGATGTTATTCCATATGAGTTATGGAAAGAAAAAAAGTCTTCTTATAATTACTTAAGAGTGTGGGGGTGTTTACCTAAAGTAGCTATTCGAATCCTAAAAAGGTCAAAATAGGACCTAAAATGTTGATTATATTTTCATCGGTTATGCACAAAATAGTAATGTAGATCGATTTCTTGTATATAAATCAGATATACCTGATATACAGAAAAATATAATCATGGAATCAAGAAATGCATCATTTTAAAAATATCTTTCAAATAAAGAGATTTCAGAAATAAGTTCAAATAAAAGAACTTATGATAATATTGCTAGTAGTAGTCATTAGAAAAAATATCCTGAAGATGAACTCAGACGCAGTAAGAGGCCTAAAGTTGCAAAATTTTTGATCCTGATTATGTAACATACATGTTACAAATGAACCTCAGACATTCAAAGAAGCAATGTCTATACTAGAAGCATCCTTTAGAAAGAAGCTATTAACAATGAAATTAAGTCTATCATGCATAATCATACCTAGGAATTGGTAGATTTATCGTCAGGTATGAAACCTCTGGGATGTAAATGGATTTTTTAAGAAAAGTTAAAGGCTGATGGATCAATTGATAAGTATAAAGTCAGATTAGTAGCTAAGAGCTTTAAACAAAAAGAAGGACTAGACTTCTTTGATACCTATTCACCAATAATAAGAATAACGTCCATAAGAATATTAATCACTTTGGCAACCATTAACAATCATGAAATTTATCAAATGGATGTTAAAACAATATTTCTAAATGGTGAATTAAAGGAAGAAATATATATAGAACAACCTAAAAGATTTGTTATTCCTGATCAAGAAAAGAAGGTGTGTAGACTTATATGGATTAAAACAAGCACCTAAGTAATAACATATAAAATTTGATAATGTTATGTTATCAAATGGATACAAAAAAAATAAATGTGACAAATGTGTATATACCAAAACTATGCCTAAAGGGTATATAGTGGTCTGCTTATACGTGGATGATATGTTAATCATCGGTAGTAATACTAATATGATTAAATATACAAAAATGTTAATTAAATATTTTGATATGAAAGATATAGTGTTGCAGATCTACTAGGGATTCAATCACTAGAACATTTGAAGGTATAATTATCTCAATCTTATTGTATTGAGAAAATATTAAACAAGTTTAATAAGCATGATACTAGCTCGCTTAAAACACATGTAGATGTTAATCTACATCTTGCTAAGCATACTGGACAACCCATATCATAATTAGAATATTCACGTATAGTTGATAGTTTAATGTATGTCATGAATTGCACCCGTCCTAACATAGTCTATGCTGTTAATAAGTTAAGCAGATTCACCAGTAATCCATATCCAAATCATTGGACAGCTTTAGTAAGGATATTAAGATATCTACGATATATACTAAATTATGGATTGCATTATTCTAGATATCCAGTTGTACTAGAAGGATATAGTGATGCCAACTGGATATCATATACAGAAGACACAAATCTACTAGTGGATATGTGTTCACCTTAGAAGGAGTGCTGTGTCATGAAAATCTTCTAAACAAACATGGATAGCTCGATCTACTATGGAATTGGAGTTTATATCTTTAGATAAAGCTGGTGAAGAAGCAGAATAGCTTCAAAATTTTTTAGAAGATATTCCATATTGGCCTAAACCTGTTTATGCAATACGCATATATTGTGATAATCAATCTGCTATATACATAGCACAAAATAAAATGTATAATGATAAGCCAGACATATCGTCGAAAACATAATACCATTAAGAAGTTACTTAAGAATGAAATAATTTCTATTTACTACATCAGTCAAAGAAAAAACCTAGTGGATCCACTAATAAAAGAATTACCAAGAGATCAAGTAAATTATTTATCAAGGGGAATAGGTTTAAAGTCTATAACAAAATAATCTTCATAATGGATACCCAACCTAGTTGACTGAAGATCCCAAGATCTAGGTTTAAAAGGGATAACTAAATTATGAAGGGATCAACATAGTACTAAGAATGTCTAATCCTACTCATTTTTACGATAATTAGTGATACTTGCTAAAGGTACTAGGATAAGCATTGCTTTTAATGGTTCTTATGACATGAATATCATGTGAGATATAGTAGGATACTCTTAATAATAATCACTATGTGAGTGTGAACTGAACCAATTCTATGAGAATCTTAAGGTTTTAATTTTCTAAAGCACTCATGAAACCAGGAGTTGTTCAGGGCCCAATGAACACAATCATGAGAACCAAAAGAATGCTTGAAAAGAAGTTGTGTGATTATTATTATTTTGGTTTACATCAAAAGCTGAAAAGTTCAAGATATCATGTTTACTTTTTAGCAAGTAAACTTGATAACAATTCACTAAGAAAGGTTCAAAGCCACAAGCTACCTATCCTGATACAACTTCATTCCATTATACTCTCTAAAGTGTCTACATAGCCATTTGCATTAAAATCATTTGTGAGGGATAGACCTTTAATGATCTTTGATCTAAATCCAATTTTTATTCATATGGGAGATTGTTAGGAAATGGGTCTTACATGCCCATTATTTTGAATGAGGAATTGAAGACCTTTAGTCCCACATTGAAAATTATAAAAAGGCTGTTTCACTTTATATGTAAACCTCTTTCCATGCTTGTGTATTTGGGCTCACCATAAGTGAAGAGTTAGAGGGTAATGCATAGCATCACCCATGCGCACGCGCACCCCGCGCACGTGTGAAGGACGACAAGAGCGCAATGGGCGCTTTGTAGGCGCACTTTGCATGTACGCATCGTCGCGAGGAGCATGAGGAGCCTTAAAATTTTTTCATAATCATGAAGATTTGACGGTCAAGGATGATTGAATCCAAATCGTACGATGAGAGAATGAAATCATCGTTAGATTAGTTGATCGATCCAATGAGGGGTCAAAGATAAAATGCTGAGATCGATCGGATAAGGGGTCATGAACAAGCGCTAAGATGCGATGATCAGAGCAGAGCAGTATTGATCGATTGGCGAACCCGATCGACATAATCATGCACCTGATTGACGCAATCAAGTTATCGCGACGATGTTGATCGATCAACACATCCAATCGCTGATCGGCGCACTGGATTGCTGAAACGGAAGATCAAATCTTGAAACGGTGTATAGATTTGACGAAAAGACTTATCTAGATGAAGTTGATTGCGTGATCTTCAGATCAAGATACTGAATCAGCATTTCAAAAGCAGATAAGTCCCTTCACGCACGTCTCTTGATCACATCCGATCAAGTCAAATCGATACGATTCTATCCCGTAAGGATGCTTCTAAAAGGCACTTCAAGTTTATAAATAGGACATGCCACTTGCATTCCAAATAATCCATCCGAAAATCCTTTTCTTACATTTGCATACTCTGAATTTAAAAGAATATAGCATTTTTGGTTCGCTGTTTTGGTGATAAGAAGTACTACTTTCATCAGAAGAAGACCATTGTATCTTGGAAGACAATTATCATAATACCGTAAGCACCTGTACATGACAAAATTGTCTTAAGAACATAGAGTTTAATTCTAGACTCGGTCTCGTCATCTACTTAGCTATCAACTTACTTTCACCAACATAGGTCTGATTTTGTGGATAAGAATTTGTGGTTTCCCAATGAACCAAGTTGATGATGGGTACATTTGGTCAACTTGTTCTGGAAAGTGCCTTGCAATTTGACATATAAGTTCATCTATACCAGTTTGCTACACTAATTTATCAAAATCATGCACAAAAAATAATAGAGTAAAGAATATCAATTAAGAAAGATTTTTTAAGTGTAATAAGGAAGTGTTCTTTGCTCATTTATCTACATTTGACAATTCATCTTCTTATTTGGCTAAACAATTCACCTTCTAATTAAGTAATCAAGTTTGAATAGAGATCAAAATGCTGATGCAATATTCTGAACACCAATAGAACAGCAATAATAATTAAAAAAATCAATGCATTGCCAGTGTAACAAATAAGAAAGGCCACCACGTTGCTCTTTTTGAAAGATAACTTTCTAAATCTCACACATGATGATCATTGCCTTTACTTTGAACTTCACATGATGACTATTATTTTGTCAGGAACACTAGATGAGTAACAAGACTAGGAATACCCAATGAAGATAAGCATCAAGTACCTGAAAATATTTATCACTCACAAATATTTCCCCAACAGCTTTTCAAGAACATCACATTGCAAGTTATAATTTACAAGAAGAAATCATCATCAAACTTATAGTTTAACAACAAACTGTCAAGAGAAAAAATATATATTAAAAATAAAAAAAACCTAAGCAATGCCCTATTCACAAAGCAAACAATCACATTATAATCTCCACAGTGAACAACCAAAAAACTCACCATTTACCATACCAAAATCTACCTAAAAAATAAAACTGACCAAGTGGTAAAGAAATATCCCAGCACCACCTCAAGCAAAAAAACCATGCGAGAAAAAAGCAAACCCTTTCCTTTAGTAGCTATCTTCAAATTAATCAGAATCACTTGAGCTAGAACCTGAGCCGGAACTTGAACCTGATTTAGCAGACTTGTTTTTCTTCTTTGTCTTCTTCGAGGTGGAAGTATTGGAGATAGAATCATCATCCATCTTCTCAACTCCATCTAAATTTCCAGCATTTTGTTGCTTACTTAAGCTAGCTTCCTTAGAGCCTGCTTCCTTCAAAGCCAACTCAATCTCTTCAACGGAATGCACTTCAAGAACATCAGGGTCCATATGTCTGTCACTTATCTCAACTTCTTCAGACCCATCATTGGTTTTGGTCACCTTTGGAGGGTTATCACAGATGACATCAGATGCCTGCTTGAATGCTACATGCATGTCTTCAAGAGATTTTGCTTCAACACTCTGCAGGTCGGAATGGATCCCTATTGGTTCAAAATGTGTCCCCCTGGTAAAATTTGTCCAACTTCAGGAATAATAGATTTATTCAGACTTTCTTCGGTAAGTTTTTTGAAAGCTGAATTGATGTCTTCAACAGAACTTTCTTCAAGAATTAGCAGTGCTGAATCAGTGATTGCCAGCTCAGGATCTCTTTCTGTGATAACCAATTCACTTGCACTGACTTCAGAGGCTGCTGTTTTGGACTTGTCAACAGCAGGCTCTGAAGCAGAAGGTGCTCCAGCTTCTTCACAGGGTTGCTTCAAACCTGAATCAATTTCTATAGAGCTTGCTTCAAGAAGATGCAGCTTAGGATTGTAAAACGTCTGCTCAGGGTTTACAAATGATGACTCAAATGAAGACCCAACCTCTGATTCCACAGATTTTGGCTGGTTGATGACAGAAGGCAATTCTTCAGTTAGGTTCAAGTTGGCTTCAGAGGGTAGACTCAGACACACACTGACATACTCTGTAGATCTTGCTTCAGAAACTTGAAGCTTGGAAGTGATTTCAGGCATTCCAGAAGTTAAAGAACTTGCGTCAGTGTCATCGGGTTGGCCTAGTTCAGATGCTTGTTGACCAGACCTCAGTTCTTCCACATGGAAGTCACCCACCACATCCAATTCTGATAGAAGGTTTTCATCAAACCCTCCGATATTTACGACATCAGGATGAACCTTATCGGATTCCTCATCTGAATCATTCATATTCTGCTGAGGATAGCCTTCTTGCTCTCTTTGGACAGCGTTGATGATGTCATCTCTTGAATCAGTCAAAACAGTACTAGACTTGATCTCAAGTTCAGACTTCGCCTCTGACACAACCGAGAAGTCAGTGTTTTCCTTTGGCTCAAGCAACTGTATTCCAGTAAAACTACCTTCATGAATAGAAATTGAAGGAGAAACAACTCTGGAATCCACATCCTCTGGCACATGATCAAGCCTGTAATTCCTGTCCATACCACTTTCCTCTGTTGACTTCCTCTCAAATAAAGATAGCTCTTGTTCAATATCAGATGAAACAATATTCGGTTCTTCAAGTATCTGCAATCCAGTTAAACCAACAAATGCCTCAGGCTTTGTCAAATTGTCAGCCTCTTCTTTTGGTTTACAATCATCTAAGTTCTCCTTGGGAATTGGAGGCAAGTCCAAGATGCTTATCTGGGATTCCCCAACATCAACTTCAGAGGATGGCTGAAATCCAGATTTCTCTGTAGATTGTGCCTTTTCTAATGCAGATGAAATCAAATTATCAGACACAATGAACTGTCTGAATAAGATGTTGCAGCATCAATCATCTCAGTTCCTTCAGACTCATGGCTCACTTCTAGATTAATTCCACTGCCCTTACATAACTCAACCTCTGCTGAAGCCAAACTCACATGATGCATAATCTCCATAGTTGCTGGGTCTGATAATACAGATGCAATCAGGTCATTTTCATTTTGTGAACTGGCTGTAATCCAGCTTCAATAACATCTGGTTCTCTAAACTCAGATATCTTCCTTGATCTCAATTCATATTCAGAAGCTAATCTTGATGAAGCCAGCCAAGGCCCTCCAGTAGAGGATGCCAACTCCTCCCCCATGTTTCCAACTCCTAAATTAACATTTCTCTCAACTGGCCTTGGAGATGAACCCACATGTTGCATTTCAAATTCAAAGAACCAATATCAGGACTTCCTGTACCTGCATAAAAACAAAGGCATGTTACAAGAAGCATGATAGAAGGATTTTAACACCATTGATAATGGGTCAGAGCTGAGTGCCCTTACCACTGTCTGATGAAACTTCTGAAATGTTAAACAGGGATTTTCTGATTGTTGATGGGAAAGAATCACAAATGGTATCTGCAACATGACTGTCATCAGCACTCTCTGCCCTAATCAGACAATCAGAATCACCAACTGCTAGCATGGCATCCCTGCTCTGTTCCAGATTAGCTGATTGTTCATGACAGCCTGAGCTGCACTCTTCTCATGTTCTTCTGGTAAGGAGGGGCTTGGCTCTCCACACTTCTCTTCAATCACTTCTAATTTCTCAGCATCTGAGATCGTTGGATTTAAATCTATTTCCTCTCTGATTTCCTCTTCCACTACTCTGAAAGATTCAGCATTTTGATGAGTTTCATTAACAACAATGTTAGCATCTGTTTGAGTTACTTGATCATTAGAGATATCGATCTCACTCTTCCCTTGTTCAACCCCCCACTTCCTCAGAGGACTGAGTTTCTTGTTCAGTAGGTTCAGCATCATGTTCAGAAGGAGATAGCAATTCATGCTCCTGACACAATTCTTGATCTGTGATGGAAGATACTGTGCTGGATTCTGGCGCAGAGGTCACCTTTGAATTACTCTTGTTATTGAATTGTCTCTGAAAGGAAGCAGAACTTGTCTCCTGTGAGTCCATGCTCTCTACAACAAAAGAGGGTTTCAACCTAGACTCATGCTTTTCTTGTTTAAGTCTGGAAGTTCCCAAGATGAAGGTCTCATTCCTCCTATAAAACATATCACATTGTGGATCTGAAGCAAAACCTTGACGTCCCCAGTTCTCCTCCACTGTGTGGCTACTGCTTTCATCTACAGGATCATAACTGAAATCAAATGGGTTCCTCCTGGGTAGCAGGACAGAAGGGGCTGAACCAGGAAGTGGTGGCAAATCCATAGATTCCTCCGGATCATATGAAAGGTCAAATGGATTCCTTCTTGGTGCTGAAATAGGTGGAATTTGAACATGAAAGCGCGACAGTTTCATCATGCTATCACGCAAGTCTATCAAATTTCTCTCTGTTTCAAACCTTAGATTCTTTCTTGCTCTTCGTTTTGCAATTAGACTCTCCAATCTTTGATTCCTTTCCAGTTCAGAAGACCCAAGATCCATTACATTCTTCTGATCATATGCTGTCCATGTCACCGCAGCTTCTGCTGCATCATCTTTCTCTTCCCATGCTTCTTGATCTTCTTCATTCTCCTGGTTTTCAGCTTCTTCCTCCATATCATCATCTGATTCATGATCATGAGAGGACCCTAGGGACGCACCATCCATGTTGCCTTTGGATAAAAGAGCAGGCTGAGCTTCAAAGTCTAAAAGCGGAAGAAGCTCATTGAACATTGGAATGATGTCGGCCATAGATGCATCATTAGAAGAACTTTCTGATCGATCAGATTCAGAACCTGAAGAGGCATCATGGCTGTCAATATGCTGCCAAGGTGAACCCAGAGAAGAATCAAAGTAATTGTCCAATGCGGGCTTATGAATCTCCACCTTAAGGCACTCATTTTCTTTTTGATGCGTTGCAGTGAAACCATCACCATCTTTGCCCATTTTAAGCACATCTTCAACAATATTTTCCACAGAAAATTCTTTCTTCTCGACTATCTCCTGCTTGTGAAGCTCTCTTTCTTCAGTCACCATCTCCTCTCCATGAATCTCTTTCTTGTCTTCCTTAGCTGAAGAGCTTGCAGCCAAAGTGCTGTCCTTCTCACCTCCCTCACCACATGTTGCAGCAAAATGGGTATTCTCCTCTACCTCACCACGCGCACTAGCCCCTCTTTCACCCAAAACTGCCTCTTTGACAGTCATTTCCTCTATCTCTCTTTGATTTTCCACATGAGTTTCAACCATGCAGCTCTCATCTTTCTTGACAACAAGATCACTGGCAGAAGAACCAACTTTCAGAGAAGAAATTTCCAGTGTCTTCTTATCTTCTTCAATTTTAGCAATATTTGGTTCACCATAACTTAGAAGGGTTCCAAGAAGAAGAGCAGTGCAGATAAGGACTGGTGAGGAAGACACCAGGACAGCAAATAGAGAAGGGAAAGATTTGTACAGTATAAGCATGAAACATGCCGCACTGAAAATAAATGGATGATCACAAGCAGATTTGTAGCTAGATCTGATGGAATAAATCAGAATTTTTTTGATATGTAATATCACTTCCTTTCCCTCAATGGCCATGTCTTGTTGTTTTTCTTTCCTCTAAAAAGGCTGGCGGCAACAAAAAAGGACAATTATATTAGCTCTCCATAAGTAACTGAAAGAAATTCGAATTTATGGAAAGGGAGATAATATATAAGAGTTCAAACTCAAGCAAAAGCGAACAAAACAATGCGTTCTGTTAATTAGATCTTCCAAAAGAAATAGAAATATCATCAAGGAAATATAGTTCCATTTACAAACAAACACTTAAATCCCAACCTGGTTGTCACAATCAGAATCATAAATTTTAAGAGAATACCACACAAAGAGATAGACAAGTAGTCTCACTCTAGATACTGTTACAGATCAGGGCTTAAGAGCAAAGAAAAATATGCTGGATCTTAATTTCTGCCAAAAGGAAACCCACTTATTAAAAGAAGAAAGAATATATCCACCAATGAGTTAGATTAAAGTAAGAATAGTGAAGCATCCCGATTCTGAAAAACAACAAGCTTTTGCTTCTCATATGGTAATGACAGAAGACACCAGAAAACATGTTTAGCCTTTTTTTTTTTTTTTTGGTAACAAAGAAGAAGGTCCAAGACCTCATAAAATCATTTTCTCGTGCATCAACAGAGGCAATATGTGTAAGTTGCAGAGGACAGCATACCGTCTAGCAATTTTTTTTTTTTTTGATAATATTTTTAGCCTTACTCATCTCTCTTAAGACTATCTTATAACTAATGAAATCCATGGGCTATATAAATTGACGAGATATCAAAGTAGTCTCAAACATGGTTTTCTATTTCTTCACTCAATCATGTAAAACTTAAAAGAAAGAAAAAAGAAAAGCATTTAGGGTATATAAATCTTTAGAAAGCCTCTTCAAAGAACCTGTAGTACCCGGTTCAAACGAACCAGGCTTGGTTCAGATGAACCAGGCTCCAGTCTGTTGGGTTCCCCGGACTGATGCTTCGCTCCAGGTGAAGCGTTTAATCTTCCGGGAAACCCCCAATCCGAAGCGCTGCACAGGTGATTAAATAGGAAGGAGGAGGACTCCTTCCTTCACGCTGGCGCACTTCATCCATCAGGTAATCCCTGGTCCAGAGAGAGAGAGAGAGAGAGACAGAAAGGGAGACAGAGAGAACGCGAGAGAACCAGAGAGAGCGAGAGAGAGAGAGATCGGCACGGTTCACTGTGCCGATCCTTGGTTCGGGCCCGGCGGCATGCCCGTCGCCTGGCCGGGCCTGAGGATTGGCTGGTGACCTCCACCGGCGCCGGGCGTGCGTCCGGTGGAGGTCCGGCCGGCCCTAGTGGCCGGCCGAGCTGCCGGCACCGTGCGCACTGTGCAGAAGAAAAAGAGAGAAAGAGAGGGAGAGAGAGAGAATTAAGGAGAGAGAGAGAGAGGGGAGGCCGGCCGCGACGGCGGCCGGCTCTGGTCCGGCCAACGGCGGCCGGACCGGCCCCAATTTAGCCGGATTCGACGCCGGCGCGGAGAATTTCACGCGGGAGCAGCGGAGAGAAAGAGAGAGAGGGAGAGAAATTGAGAGAGAGAGAGGGAGGAAGGAGGCCGGCCGCGGCAGCGGCCGGCTCCGGCCCGGCCTCCGGTGGCCGGGCCGGACGGGATTAGGCCGGCGGCGGCCCTGGCCGCCGGCCAGAGGCTGTCCCCTGTTTCGGGCGAAACAGGGGAGCGGGGGTTGGATGTTGACCATGGGCCGGCTGGGCCGGGTTTGGGCCTTTTGGGCCGTGCAGCGAGCAGTTTTGGGGCTGATTTTTGGGCCCCGTAACGGGCCGGGATTAACAAAAAAATTATATGGCTAGAATCTGGATTAATTCTAGTTTCTTGGGGTATTTTTACTTCCCCAATTGGGTGTGTATAGTCGAAGATATTCGAGCTCACAGTTGGGCCCGTGAACTAGTATGGGTAGAAATTCTAAGGGTCATTTTAATATTCTTTTCTAATAAATTAATTGTGTAAAATGACTGACTAGCTGATATATATACATGTTGGATTGTATACTGAGGTAAGTAAGCCAGTTATCAGTATTTAATAAATTATTCATTATATGAATGTTTAAATTGTGAATTGTGACATGAAGAATTGTTATTGGCTAAATTGTAAGTAGATGAATATTATGATTACGTGGTTGTTTATGTGCTATGATTTCATATGTGGATGCTATGCATGAGAGATGCAGTTATTATTACATTGATGTGATATATTACATGCAATTGTTGAGTAAGTATAATCCACTGTTTATGCAAATAGAGATGTTATTGATATGTTTGTGCATGATGTGAGGTACTGTTATGTGTCGCCGCGGTTCTCCTTTATCATGTCATACCACACACACGTCTAGAGGACGTGTTCTGCTTGTTTATGCCACACACACATCTAGAGGATGTGTTCTGCTTGTTTATGCCACCTACACGTCTAGAGGACGTGTTCTGCTCAAAGTTGTCAATTTCGTTTCGTTTCGGCCGAAACGGCCGAAACGTTTCGTTTCGGTGGCTTATCCGAAAAGATAAGTCCTGTGTTTCGCTTCGAAAGATTTTTCGGTCATTTCGGTGCGTTTCGGCGTATTTCGGCTGTTTCGGCATGTTTCGGCCATTTCGACGAAATATGTTTCGGGGACTAATTTGTAAATTGTTAAATCGTTTAGGATCATTTTAATATATATATATATAATGTCAAAAAAAATAAACCCTAGTTACCCTACCCCTCTTCTTTCAGTCGCACGGCCGCACTTCTCAAAGACGATTTGGAAGGTGTCGTCCAACTCCCTTCTCCCTAATTCTGCATTTCTACTATCAAGATCTACGACGTAACTCCCCGTCGTAACTCCCCTTTCTTTCGCTCCTTCCTTAACGAGAAGGGTGCCACATTACTGCCTTCAATAAACGGTACTATATTCTCTCTCCCTCTCTTCTATCACAATCTTTATTGTTTGAGAAAAGAAAAGAAAAAAAGCTGGATTGAAACATGATTTCTCTTCTATTTTTTGTTTTCAACTTTTAGAAGTGGTGAAATTTAGAGCGGAGAGATTTCATTCTTGTCTCTAATTTCTTTTTTTAAATAGACTAGCCATGAGAATATTTTCTCAGAGCGGGACAACCGCGACTTTTCCTAAACCGAGTCATCCCAAGTTTGGCATGGCTTTTAAGTTTTAACCGCCAACATCCTTGTCTCTTCTTCCTTTTGTTCCCCTAAAAAACGTTTTCCATCATTAATAGAGAAAGAGAAGAGAGGAAGGAAAGGATTTGAGGAGTCGCAGGAGACTGGACTGGAGGGATAATCTAGCTTATGTCCCTTTGATTTAAATGATTTTATTTATTTTTATAAACTATGAGATGAGATTTCCTTGCTAAGTGTTACAAAAAAAAAAAAGATTAAAAAATCTTAATGTTGATTTTATTTTTGGCTCTTGGAGCATATATCAAATCGACTTCTTAATTCCTATATTTATATTCTCTCTCTCTAATAATTTTCTTTTTTATCTCTTCCTTTTTTCTTCTCCCAAAATTTTCCCCCCATTTTCCCTTCAATATCCGAATTCTGAATGAATAAAAAAAGGAGGGTTCTGTATATAATAGCCACGATTTTAAGGAGGAACCGTTTCGCCTGGCCCGCTAAGAGAGATCATATGATGGCAATTTTGTAAAAGAAACAAAGCATGACGTTTGCTAAGAACAACTTCTCTCTCCATCTGTCCTATGAGCAAATATTAGATGAGGAAATAGATTACCTAGAAATCTTCCGTTATACTGCTCTCGCTCCATTCTACATCTTTATTATTTAGGTGTTAAATATTACACTCTAATTTTTTTGATTCTTTAATGAGCAAATATTGTTTTCTTTGTTGGATGCACAATTGAAGGGGAGGAAATTTTTGATTTGTGATGTAGATGATTGTATAATATTTTCTTTTAATTGTTTTGACTCCCAATTTTTTTCCAAACACAGCTGTCTCACATAATAGAATTGTTATTTGATAGCATTTAAGAGAAGCATCTAACAAGATTGAAGATTGAGGATCATGTTCTTTTCTCTCTTTTTTTCATAATATTTTTTATTTTTTATTCTGAATTTTTCTGAATTTCATATAATAACTATCTTTTTATGTACTTTTGTTTATTTTTGTTTTTAGCTTAACCAATTCTTATAATCTATTATTGTAGGAAAAATTGGTGATATGACTGATAATTCATCAAGTGGTGCTACCTCTATAGCCTCTGCTCCTGCTAGATCAAGTGACCCTGCTTGGGCTTATGGACAAGTAGTAATGGGATCAAGAAATAGTACTTTATGCTTGTTTTGTAACAAGAGAATGAATGGTGGAGGTGTCACTCGTTTAAAGCAATATCTCGCAGGAGTTCAAGGCCAAGTTGACCCTTGTAAGAAGGTACCAGCAGATGTAAGATGGCAAATGAAGCAGTTGATTGAGGAATTGATGAAGGAACAAGAAAAAAGAAAAAATTAAAAGTTGAGATTGGAAACCCTCCAAGTGATGCATCCACGGATGAAAACAATGATGAAAATTGTGAGATGATTTATCCTACAAGTAACATGGGAAAATCTAAAGGGAGAAAAAGGAACCTAGAAAAGCAAGGTGGTCCATCAAAGCAATGTAATTTGAGTTATTTTGCATCACGAATTACTCCAGGGGCACAACCTAGCATTAGAAGTGCAATGCAAAGCAAAGAGTCAATTGACAAAGCAAAGATGGCTATTGCAAGATGGTGGTATGAAGCCAATATTTCATTTAATGCGGCAAAGTCAACTTATTATCAACCTATGGTGGATGCTATTGCTTCAATTGGACCTGGTTTCAAAGGGCCATCTTACCATAATTTCAGAGGTTGTCTTCTGAAAGATGCTGTACATGAAATTCAAGAGTACATTTCAGTGATAAAAAATGATTGGAAACCCTATGGATGCTCTATTATGGCTGATGGGTGGACAAATCAAAGACAAGAGCCAATTATAAACTTCCTTGTTTATTGTCCAAGAGGAACTATGTTCTTAAAGTCGATTGATGCATCGGGACTTAGAAAAGATAAGGAGACATTACTTGGAATTTTTGATCAAGTAGTCAATGAAGTAGGTGTGGAGCATGTTGTCCAATTTGTCACCGATAATGATGCTAGTTACAAAGCTGCTGGAAAGGCTTTGCAACAGAGGTATGGAACCTTCTTTTGGTCTCTTTGTGCTGCCCATTGTATTGATTTGATGCTGGAAATTTTTTTAGATGCTCGATATTTTCCCATAATTGATGATACTATTAAAAAGGCAAGAAAGGTCACAAAATTTATTTATAATCATGCATGGGTTTTGTCGTTGATGAGGAAAGAGTTCACTAATGGTAGAGATTTGTGTCGTCCTGCTGTTACTAGATTTGCAACTCATTTTCTAAGTCTTCAATGCTTGTTGAAATTTAAAAAGGAGTTAAGACAAATGTTCACTAGTGACAAATGGGTGGAGTCAAGCCATGGAAAGAGTAATGTTGGGAAGGGAATTGCTGGAATTATTTTACAAGATAATGACTTTTGGCTTCAATGTCAACATATAGTCAAGATTAGTGAACCTTTAGTCCGAGTTCTTCGATTAGTAGACAGTGAAGAAAAACCAGCCATGGGTTACTTGTATGAGGCAATGGAAAAGGCAAAAGAAGCCATTATCACAAGAATGAAAAAAAAGGTAACATTGTATGGGCCATATGTTAGAGTAATTGATGCTAGATGGGACAAACAACTTCATAGCCCGCTACATGCAGCAGGATGTTTTCTTAATCCGGGGATCTATTTTAGACCCTTTTTTACCAAACAGAAGGAGGTCACCCGAGGATTACTCACAACATTAACTAGGTTGGTCCCCGACTTTGATATCCAAGACAAAATAAGTGGACAGCTTGAGGAATACAAAAATCAACGGGTGATTTTGGCATGTCCTTAGCAATTCGCCAACGTGAGAAGCTAAATCCAGGTATTTTTCTAATCATTTTCACTTTTATTGATTTTCATTTTCTTCTCTAAAGTTACTAATAAATAATCTCCTTCTAATTAGTTGCATGGTGGGAGCAATTTGGAAATGACACTCCAGAACTTCAAAAGTTTGCTACTAGAATCCTTAGTCAATGTTGTAGTGCAACTGGATGTGAAAGAAACTGGAGTACATTTGAATTTATTCATTCCAAAAAACGTAATAGGCTTGAACATAAAAGACTAAATGATTTAGTCTTTGTGAGGTACAATCTCAAGCTTCGGGAGAGGTAAAAAGATCTTGCTATTACGTGCATTATATGTTTCTCAAATTAATTTTATAAGCTGTAATTTTTTTTCTTTTTTTGTCTTTTTTATAGGAATTTGAAGAAGAGAAAAGACTCTTTGGATCTTATAAGTCTGGATAACATAGATTTATTAGATGAATGGATCTCTGAAGAGCCTGGACTTCTTGATGGAGAAGATTTAAGTTGGGAGACAATTGAAGCTCCATTAGCTGCTTTAACTTTAGATGATGAAGAAGATGTTGCATTTGATGATGAGGATGACACTAATTTAAATATAAGAATTAGTGCTCATATACAAGTAGAAGATGAAGATCATTATCTTTATAGTATTGATGAAGAGAATGAAATGTGAACATAAGTTTTTATTTTTTATCTTATTCGTATGTTGTTGTTGTTGATGAAACTTCATATGTTGTTGTTGATGATGAAACTTATGAATTGTGAACATAAGTTTTTATTTTTTATCTTATTCATATGTTGTTGTTGATGATGAAACTTCGTATGTTGTTGTTAATGATGAAACTTATGAATTGTGAACACAAGTTTTTATTTTTTATCTTATTCGTATGTTGTTGATGATGAAACTTCATTCGTATGTTGTTGATGATGAAACTTCATATGTTGATGTTGATGATGAAACTTTATACGTTATTGTTGATGATGAAACTTATGAATTATGAATACAAGTTTTTATTTTTTATCTTATTCGTATATTGTTGTTGATGATGAAACTTCATATATTGTTGATGATGAAACTTCGTATGTTGTTGTTGATAATAAAATTTATGAATTATGAACAGAATTTTATCTTTTATCTTTATTTTTATGTTGTTTTATTATTTATTAAGAATATGAATTATGAAAAAAAAATTTATTTATATATATATATATATATATATATATATATATATATATTCCGAAACGAAGCACCGAAACAGTCCGATACTAAAATATTTCGTTTCACAGGCTAAACCGAAACATAATCCGAAACGAAATTGACAACTTTGGTTCTGCTTGTTTATGCCATTCACACGTCTAGAAGACGTGTTCTGCTTGGGTTCGAGATGGCATCACGCATCTAGAGGATGTGTTCTGAGTTCTATGAGGTGGCATCACATATCTAGAGGATGTGTTCTGCTTGGTTCGAGGTGGCATCACACATATAGAGTATGTGTTCTGGTGGATTATGATATGGCGTGACCCTGGTATCTGGACCCTTTCAGTAGGGGGATGCTTGTTGGTACACTATTGAGATATTGCAGGGCTGTGGGTCACATTTACAGTTACCATTGAGAGTATAAACAGTGGGTTTACTTACATTGCATGTTTGAGTAATTGTGGAATGTTTAAGCATGCAAATCATTTATGTGCTTATAAATTGTTATGCTATGATTTACTGTATAACATGGCTTACTTATTGAGTGTAAGCTCATAAAAATCTTACAATGTTTTTGTCAGAGCCACGAGATTGAAGATGGATGGTTGGGGTGATGGATCTGCTATTAAATAAATCAAGACCCATTATTTTGTTGTAACCCCAGTATTGCTTATGTGTAGGGCTTGATGCTCAAACTTTATTATTGTGGTGTGTAAGGGTTTGTAACCCAAGGCTTTTAGTATTCAGTGATGAATTTGGCTTGATATATATAATGGTGTTATATGTCAAAATTTTGTGACGCCTTGCGTGCCCGGCACGCGGCGGGTTGTCACCCTAGCCCGATATTTGGGTCTGGGGCGTGACAGCTTTAGTGGTATCAGAGCCAGGTTTGACCCTAGGGACACAGACATATTGATATGATAACACGTAGAGAACATATTTTGATGACATTATACTTAGAGAAACCTGACACTTTAGCTTATGATGATATTAACCACAACTAATTTAACAGGAATGGTTATGATAGGCAATGATTATGCTCAAACTCTTATTGATCCGGGTGCCACGCATTCGTTTATATCTGACACCTACCTTGGCAAGAATGCATCATTGACACCTGAATCTCTAGACCATGAATTACACATTGCCTTTCCAAATGGTGATACTATGAAAGTTGATACTGTATGCAAATCCTGCTTGATTATCATTGAGGATAGGAAGCTGAATGCCAATCTTATTGTCCTTCCACTGAAATTTGTTGATGTTATCCTTGGCATGGATTGGTTAGCTTCCTATCATGCTTCTGTAGACTGTTTCAGGAAGATCGTCAACTTCAAAATTCCTTGTCAGCCCGAATTTAGTTTTACTGGTGGCCAGAAACTTCTAGCCTCAGTGTTTATTTCGGCACTACAGGCTGAAAAATATCTGAGGAGTGGTGGCCAAGGATTTCTTGCTGTTATTAATGATCTTCAAAAGAAAGAGGCCAAGTTGGAGGATATTCCTATAGCTAGAGAATTCCCTGATGTCTTTCCGGATGAATTATCGGAGTTGCCCCCTGACCGGGAGGTTGAGTTCTCCATTGATTTGATTCCTGGAACTGGACCTATATCCAAGGCCCCTTATCGTATGGCCCCGGCTGAGCTAAAAGAGTTGAAGGACCAATTGCAGGAACTCCTAGATCGGGGATTTATCAGGCCTAGTGCTTCTCCTTGGGGTGCTCCAGTTCTATTTGTTAAGAAGAAGGATGGCAGTCTTCGGCTATGCATTGATTACCGGGAAATCAACAAGGTGACAGTGCGAAATAAGTACCCTTTGCCGAGGATTGATGACTTGTTTGACCAACTTCAAGGAGCCCGGGTATTCTCTAAGATTGATCTCAGGTCAGGTTATCATCAGCTTAAAGTCAAGGATGGGGATGTGCCTAAGACAGCTTTCAGAACTAGATATGGCCATTATGAGTTTTTGGTGATGCCCATTTGGGTTGACCAATGCCCCGGCAGCGTTCATGGATTGATGAACAGAATATTTAGGCCATACTTGGATCAGTTTGTGGTTGTATTTATGA